>JAAAWM010011239.1:0-69212 GCA_036873465.1 Thinopyrum obtusiflorum
ATTTTAGGCAATTTAAATGAGGCCGGAAACAACAAACAACAATTCCGGAAAAACCCCATATGCATATTTTGAATTTAATGCAAACAACAATTTTAATTTTTTTAAATATTGTTATCATGATGCGGATGACATATGCAAGTTATATGCAAATTTTATGAAAAAGGTGATATGGGCATGTTATGAAGCATTTGTCACCGTGGCGGAACGAAAGGGGTGCCACGGCAACTACAACGGAAATGGTGCCACGGCAACATTCCGATGATCCGACAACTCATCGAGATGTCGGTGCAAAGAAAGTGTAGATGGGAGCATGTCATGCAAGGATGGTGGGGTGATTCCGGATACCGGGTTCCCACGAGTCGACGCATGGCAAACGAGGAGGAACGTGTAATGACAACTCGGACACGGTGCAAACACGAGCATCTCATACAACACACATGCATCCGTTCACGGGTGTCGTCTCGGGGTTATACCTTCGAAGCGTTCATTCGGGACGGAACGAGTTTGATGCGGTGTAGATGGAAGTAGACGTTCGGGGTCACGGCGAGGAACTTGACGTCCACGGAGTCTTCGAGGGTCGACGGTAGTGGTACACACGTTGTCGGGGTACTTGTCGGTCCGGTCTTGGCGACGGTAGTTGTACACGGGTCGTAGACGTTCGGGGGTAGAGGTACTTGGCGCTTCGTCGTGGTACTTGCAAAATTCTCGGAGAAGATGCTTGACGGTCCGGGTACGGGTCTTGGCGTCTCGTTCTTGCCGATCCAAAACAAAGCGAGACAAAAGGGCTTCTGGTGGGCAGCAGCAAGGGCATCGGGGAGGAGATGGTCGCGGCAGAGGACGAAGCAGAGGAGCAGCAACGCGAGGTCGGGCTTGCAGGAGGGCGGAGCGACGGGAACAGCGGCGGACGAGCTCCTCCTGGTCGCGGTGGTCTACACGACCGGCGGTCGGAAGCGGCGGGTCACGAGGGTGAGGTGGAGGCGCTCGATCCTCGGGCACGAGCGGGAGACAGGTAGCTGCGGACGAAGACGGCTGCTGGAAGTCGAGGTCGTCGGCGGACTGGGTCACTAGAAGCGGGGACGCGGGGACGAGGTTCGGCGACGACTGGTGCTGGGGCTGCAGCGAGCTCCGGCCAAAACGAAGGGGACGAGCGGTGCGGGGCTCCTACTGGGCGCGAAGGACGACGGCTGCGGGCGCAGGTGCTCGAGGAGTTCCTCTCCTCGGGCGACGGGGATTTGGCGAGGAGGAGGCGCGGGAGGCTGAGAGGGGGTCGGGCGCGAGGTGGCGGCGCTGCGGGATCGAAAGGGAGAAATCGAGAGGAGGGTTCGGGCGCGGGCGCAGCCTCCTGGCGCTGGCTGTGTGTGGCCGCAGCGGGCAGTGGGAACGAGGGAGAGAAGAGGGGTTCGAGCAGGGGAGGCTAGGGTTATAGGTGCGGCTGGTCCTTGGGCCAAATGGACTGCGAGGGAGCAGGCCGGCCCGGCTGCTGGGCTCTCTTCTCTCTCTCTCTTACTCTAAAGAAAATAAAAACAAAACAGAGATAAGAAAGAAAAGAAAGAGAGGTTAGGGGTGGAGCTTGAGCAGGAGGGTATTTTTCCTGGACTCATAAAAATGAGCTTGATCCAAGAAAAATAGAAAAGAGCACACGTGTGAAGTTTGAATTGAAACTCATTTGAATTCAAATGAGTGAGGAAGAAGTGGGTATTCGGTAGGTCCAAAATGTTGAGAATTTAGGAGGAGCCTCGATAAATGGAGAAAGAATTATGGAGAAAGTTTGGAGAACAAACAAGAAGCCAAAGGCATGATAATTAAATTGCAAGTGGGTTGCGGTTAATTCCAAACTAATGGAATATTATTTTATAGCTCCCTAAATATCGAGAGGATATGTTATAAAGAGAAATCACCATGTGAATTCCCTCGATTTAAATGGATCAAATATCCATACAATTTATTTATGAGAAAACATTTAAGTTGGTAATGATGACATGATGCAATGCAAATGATGCAATGAAGAATGCAACAAACAAAACAAATCACCCGACGAAGCTCGGAATACATGGAAGGCATCTGAAGCGTTGGTCTCGGGTCGTTACAACTCTCCTCCACTTACAAGAGATCTCACCCCGAGATCTAGGGATGGCACCGGAGAGAAAAGGAAGAAGGAAGAGGTAAAACTAAGTTGCTTCTTGACAAAAAAGTGAAACCAAAGAACCTTGGTGATTGAACAACTTGAAGGAAAGAAGACAATTCCCCCCCCCCCCCCCCCCCCCCCCCCCCCCCCCCCCCCCCCCCCCCCCCCCCCCCCCCCCCCCCCCCCCCCCCCCCCCCCCCCCCCCCCCCCCCCCCCCCCCCCCCCCCCCCCCCCCCCCCCCCCCCCCCCCCCCCCCCCCCCCCCCCCCCCCCCCCCCCCCCCCCCCCCCCCCCCCCCCCCCCCCCCCCCCCCCCCCCCCCCCCCCCCCCCCCCCCCCCCCCCCCCCCCCCCCCCCCCCCCCCCCCCCCCCCCCCCCCCCCCCCCCCCCCCCCCCCCCCCCCCCCCCCCCCCCCCCCCCCCCCCCCCCCCCCCCCCCCCCCCCCCCCCCCCCCCCCCCCCCCCCCCCCCCCCCCCCCCCCCCCCCCCCCCCCCCCCCCCCCCCCCCCCCCCCCCCCCCCCCCCCCCCCCCCCCCCCCCCCCCCCCCCCCCCCCCCCCCCCCCCCCCCCCCCCCCCCCCCCCCCCCCCCCCCCCCCCCCCCCCCCCCCCCCCCCCCCCCCCCCCCCCCCCCCCCCCCCCCCCCCCCCCCCCCCCCCCCCCCCCCCCCCCCCCCCCCCCCCCCCCCCCCCCCCCCCCCCCCCCCCCCCCCCCCCCCCCCCCCCCCCCCCCCCCCCCCCCCCCCCCCCCCCCCCCCCCCCCCCCCCCCCCCCCCCCCCCCCCCCCCCCCCCCCCCCCCCCCCCCCCCCCCCCCCCCCCCCCCCCCCCCCCCCCCCCCCCCCCCCCCCCCCCCCCCCCCCCCCCCCCCCCCCCCCCCCCCCCCCCCCCCCCCCCCCCCCCCCCCCCCCCCCCCCCCCCCCCCCCCCCCCCCCCCCCCCCCCCCCCCCCCCCCCCCCCCCCCCCCCCCCCCCCCCCCCCCCCCCCCCCCCCCCCCCCCCCCCCCCCCCCCCCCCCCCCCCCCCCCCCCCCCCCCCCCCCCCCCCCCCCCCCCCCCCCCCCCCCCCCCCCCCCCCCCCCCCCCCCCCCCCCCCCCCCCCCCCCCCCCCCCCCCCCCCCCCCCCCCCCCCCCCCCCCCCCCCCCCCCCCCCCCCCCCCCCCCCCCCCCCCCCCCCCCCCCCCCCCCCCCCCCCCCCCCCCCCCCCCCCCCCCCCCCCCCCCCCCCCCCCCCCCCCCCCCCCCCCCCCCCCCCCCCCCCCCCCCCCCCCCCCCCCCCCCCCCCCCCCCCCCCCCCCCCCCCCCCCCCCCCCCCCCCCCCCCCCCCCCCCCCCCCCCCCCCCCCCCCCCCCCCCCCCCCCCCCCCCCCCCCCCCCCCCCCCCCCCCCCCCCCCCCCCCCCCCCCCCCCCCCCCCCCCCCCCCCCCCCCCCCCCCCCCCCCCCCCCCCCCCCCCCCCCCCCCCCCCCCCCCCCCCCCCCCCCCCCCCCCCCCCCCCCCCCCCCCCCCCCCCCCCCCCCCCCCCCCCCCCCCCCCCCCCCCCCCCCCCCCCCCCCCCCCCCCCCCCCCCCCCCCCCCCCCCCCCCCCCCCCCCCCCCCCCCCCCCCCCCCCCCCCCCCCCCCCCCCCCCCCCCCCCCCCCCCCCCCCCCCCCCCCCCCCCCCCCCCCCCCCCCCCCCCCCCCCCCCCCCCCCCCCCCCCCCCCCCCCCCCCCCCCCCCCCCCCCCCCCCCCCCCCCCCCCCCCCCCCCCCCCCCCCCCCCCCCCCCCCCCCCCCCCCCCCCCCCCCCCCCCCCCCCCCCCCCCCCCCCCCCCCCCCCCCCCCCCCCCCCCCCCCCCCCCCCCCCCCCCCCCCCCCCCCCCCCCCCCCCCCCCCCCCCCCCCCCCCCCCCCCCCCCCCCCCCCCCCCCCCCCCCCCCCCCCCCCCCCCCCCCCCCCCCCCCCCCCCCCCCCCCCCCCCCCCCCCCCCCCCCCCCCCCCCCCCCCCCCCCCCCCCCCCCCCCCCCCCCCCCCCCCCCCCCCCCCCCCCCCCCCCCCCCCCCCCCCCCCCCCCCCCCCCCCCCCCCCCCCCCCCCCCCCCCCCCCCCCCCCCCCCCCCCCCCCCCCCCCCCCCCCCCCCCCCCCCCCCCCCCCCCCCCCCCCCCCCCCCCCCCCCCCCCCCCCCCCCCCCCCCCCCCCCCCCCCCCCCCCCCCCCCCCCCCCCCCCCCCCCCCCCCCCCCCCCCCCCCCCCCCCCCCCCCCCCCCCCCCCCCCCCCCCCCCCCCCCCCCCCCCCCCCCCCCCCCCCCCCCCCCCCCCCCCCCCCCCCCCCCCCCCCCCCCCCCCCCCCCCCCCCCCCCCCCCCCCCCCCCCCCCCCCCCCCCCCCCCCCCCCCCCCCCCCCCCCCCCCCCCCCCCCCCCCCCCCCCCCCCCCCCCCCCCCCCCCCCCCCCCCCCCCCCCCCCCCCCCCCCCCCCCCCCCCCCCCCCCCCCCCCCCCCCCCCCCCCCCCCCCCCCCCCCCCCCCCCCCCCCCCCCCCCCCCCCCCCCCCCCCCCCCCCCCCCCCCCCCCCCCCCCCCCCCCCCCCCCCCCCCCCCCCCCCCCCCCCCCCCCCCCCCCCCCCCCCCCCCCCCCCCCCCCCCCCCCCCCCCCCCCCCCCCCCCCCCCCCCCCCCCCCCCCCCCCCCCCCCCCCCCCCCCCCCCCCCCCCCCCCCCCCCCCCCCCCCCCCCCCCCCCCCCCCCCCCCCCCCCCCCCCCCCCCCCCCCCCCCCCCCCCCCCCCCCCCCCCCCCCCCCCCCCCCCCCCCCCCCCCCCCCCCCCCCCCCCCCCCCCCCCCCCCCCCCCCCCCCCCCCCCCCCCCCCCCCCCCCCCCCCCCCCCCCCCCCCCCCCCCCCCCCCCCCCCCCCCCCCCCCCCCCCCCCCCCCCCCCCCCCCCCCCCCCCCCCCCCCCCCCCCCCCCCCCCCCCCCCCCCCCCCCCCCCCCCCCCCCCCCCCCCCCCCCCCCCCCCCCCCCCCCCCCCCCCCCCCCCCCCCCCCCCCCCCCCCCCCCCCCCCCCCCCCCCCCCCCCCCCCCCCCCCCCCCCCCCCCCCCCCCCCCCCCCCCCCCCCCCCCCCCCCCCCCCCCCCCCCCCCCCCCCCCCCCCCCCCCCCCCCCCCCCCCCCCCCCCCCCCCCCCCCCCCCCCCCCCCCCCCCCCCCCCCCCCCCCCCCCCCCCCCCCCCCCCCCCCCCCCCCCCCCCCCCCCCCCCCCCCCCCCCCCCCCCCCCCCCCCCCCCCCCCCCCCCCCCCCCCCCCCCCCCCCCCCCCCCCCCCCCCCCCCCCCCCCCCCCCCCCCCCCCCCCCCCCCCCCCCCCCCCCCCCCCCCCCCCCCCCCCCCCCCCCCCCCCCCCCCCCCCCCCCCCCCCCCCCCCCCCCCCCCCCCCCCCCCCCCCCCCCCCCCCCCCCCCCCCCCCCCCCCCCCCCCCCCCCCCCCCCCCCCCCCCCCCCCCCCCCCCCCCCCCCCCCCCCCCCCCCCCCCCCCCCCCCCCCCCCCCCCCCCCCCCCCAAGCTCATTTTTATGAGTCCAGGAAAAATACCCTCCTGCTCAAGCTCCACCCTAACCTCTCTTTCTTTTCTTTCTTATCTCTGTTTTGTTTTTATTTTCTTTAGAGTGGGAGAGAGAGAGAGAGAAGAGAGCCCAGCAGCCGGGCCGGCCTGCTCCCTCGCAGTCCATTTGGCCCAAGGCCCAGCCGCACCTATAACCCTAGCCTCCCCTGCTCGAACCCCTCTTCTCTCCCTCGTTCCCACTGCCTGCCGCCGCCACACACAGCCAGCGCCAGGAGGCTGCGCCCGCGCCCGAACCCTCCTCTCGATCTCTCCCTCTCGATCCCGCAGCGCCGCCACCTCGCGCCCGACCCCCTCTCAGCCTCCCGCGCCTCCTCCTCGCCAAATCCCCGTCGCCCGAGCGCCCGAGGAGAGGAACTCCTCGAGCACCTGCGCCCGCAGCCGTCGTCCTTTGCGCCCAGCAGGAGCCCCGCACCGCTCGTCCCCTTCATTTTGGCCAGAGCTCGCTGCAGCCCCAGCACCGGTCGTTGCCGAACCTCTTCCCCGCGTCCCGGCTTCTAGCGACCCAGTCCGCCGACGACCTCGACTTCTAGCAGCCGTCTTCGTCCGCAGCTACATGTCTCCCGCTCGTGCCCGAGGATCGAGCGCCTCCACCTCACCCTCGCGACCCGCCACTTCCGACCGCCGATCGTGTAGACCACCGCGACCAAGAGGAGCTCGTCCGCCGCTGTTCCCGTCGCTCCGCCCTCCTGCAAGCCCGACCTCGCGTTGCTGCTCCTCTGCTTCGTCCTCTGCCGCGACCATCTCCTCCCCGATGCCCTTGCTGCTGCCCACCAGAGGCCCTTTTGTCTCGCTTGGTTTTGGATCGACAAGAACGAGACGCCAAGACCCGTACCCGGACCGTCAAGCATCTTCTCCGAGAATTTTGCAAGTACCACGACGAAGCGCATGTACCTCTACCCCCGAACGTCTACGACCCGTGTACAACTACCGTCGCCAAGACCGGACCGACAAGTACCCCGACAACGTGTGTACCACTACCGTCGACCCTCGAAGACTCCGTGGACGTCAAGTTCCTTGCCGTGACCCCGAACGTCTACTTCCATCTACACCGCATCAAACTCGTTCCGTCCCGAATGCACGCTTCGAAGGTATAACCCCGAGACGGCACCCGTGAACGAATGCATGTGTGTTGTATGAGATGCTCGTGTTTGCACCGTGTCCGAGTTGTCATTACACGTTCCTCCTCATTTGCCATGCTTCGACTCGTGGGAACCCGGTATCCGGAATCACCCCACCATCCTTGCATGACATGCTCCCATCTACACTTTCTTTGCACCGACATCTCGATGAGTTGTCGGATCATCGGAATGTTGCCGTGGCACCATTTCCGTTGTAGTTGTCGTGGCACCCCTTTCGTTCTGCCACGGTGAAAAATGCTTCATAACATGTCCATATCACCTTTTTCATAAAATTTGCATATAACTTGCATATGTCATCCGCATCATGATAACAATATTTAAAATGTTTAAAATTGTTGTTTGCATTAAATTCAAAATATGCATATGGGGTTTTTCCAGAATTGTTGTTTGTTGTTTCCGGCCTCATTTAAATTGCCTAAAATGTGTAGTTTACTTATGCCTCACTTCTTGCCATGTTTAACAACATTTAATATTGATGAGTAGCTTAAACAAGAGTGAACTAAATATTCGAATGTGGTGTTTCATCAATATGCAACTCGTTGCATATTGAGCTCCATTTAATTTGTAGTATTGTTTGTTATACTTTGTCATGCCATGCCTCATTAAACCGGACATGCATCATATTTGATTGTGCATCATGCCATGTTTATGCTTGTTGGTTTACCATGTTGTTTGCTTCTTTCCGGTTATGCTTCTTCTCGATAGTTCCGGTTATCGTTGAGATTGTGAGAATTCGTTCGACTACGCCCGTTCGTCTTCTTCATGGACTCGGTCTTCTTCCTAGCGGGATTTCAGGCAAGATGACCGTCACCTTGGATCTCACTACTATCTTTGCTATGCTAGTTGTCTCGATGCTATCGCTATGTCGCGCCACCTACCACTTGTTTATCAAGCCTCCCAAATTGCCATGACAGCCTCTAACCTTTTTCACCATCCTAGCAAACCGTTGTTTGGCTATGTTACCGCTTTGCTCAGCCCCTCTTATAGCATTGCTAGTTGCAGGTGCAGTTGCAGGTTGTTCCATGTGGTGACATGGATATCTTGGGATATCACAATATCTCTTATTTAATTAATGCACATATATACTTGGTAAAGGGTGGAAGGCTCGGCCTTTTGCCTGGTGTTTTGTTCCACTCTTGCCGCCCTAGTTTCCATCATACCGGTGTTATGTTCCTTGATTTTGTGTCCCTAACACGATGAGGGTTTATGGGCCCCTCTTGATAGTTCGCTTTGAATAAAACTCTTCCAGCAAGGCCCAACATTGGTTTTACCTTTTGCCCAACATAATAAACCTGATAATTGATTAATTGGCATAGGGGGTCGCGTCCTCGAGGATTCTTTCAACATAATACAGGGGGGGCCAGTGCTGATGGTGTTGGTCCCAAAACAGAGCCACTTGCGGTGCCACCCCTTCACCTGGGGATTTCGGTTGCCGTACGTAGTGTTCATCCGGTCGTGGCCTGAGACGAGATACGCGCGGCTACTATCAGGGTGTCGGCACGCCGGGAGGTCTTGCTGGACTAGTTTTACCATTGTCAAAATGTCTTGTGCACCGGGATTCCGAGTCTGATCGGAGGGTCCCGAGATGCAGGATTGTCTCCGCGGATCGTGAGTTTGTCATGGGCTAAGTTGGGACGCCCCTACAGGGTTTAAACTTTCGAGAGCCGTGCCCGCGGTTATGTGGCAGATGAGAATTTTTAATGTCCGGTTGTAGAGAACTTGACACCAGACTCGAAATAAAATACACCAACCGCGTGCGTAACCGTGACGGTCTCTTTTCGAGTGAGTCGAGAAGAGAACACGGTGGGGTTATGTTTGAACGTAAGTAGTTTAGGATCAATTCTTGATCATTATTAGTTTGCGACCATTTGCGTAGTTTCTCATCTTACTCTGGTACTCGTAAGTTAGCCACCATACATTGCTTAGTCACTTGCTGCAACCTCACCACTTATCCATTCCTTACCCATTAAGCTTTGCTAGTCTTGATACCCATGGCAATGGGATTGCTGAGTCCTCGTGGCTCACAGATTACTACAACAACAGTTGCAGGTACAGGTAATGCGAAGCTTTGACGTGAGAGCGATGCTTGCTTGCTTTTGGAGTTCTTCTTCTTCGATCAAGGGTTAGGTTCCGGGTCGGGGAGCCTGGGATTAGCAGGGTAGATGTCGTTCTTCTTTTTCGTTTGATTTCATCCGTAGTCGGATCCTGCTCTTCTGTATGATGATTGCTATGTATTGATGTATTCATGTTGTGGCTTGTGGCGAGTGTAAGTCTTTATCTTGTATTCTCATCTATTCAGTACATGGTATGTTGTAATGATATCCACCTTGCTATGCGCTCGAAATGGGATTGTGCCCCAATCTTGAATTCATCACGTGATTGGGATAGAATCGCATCTTGGGCGCTACAAGTTGGTATCAGAGCCTTACCGACCTTAGGAGCCCCTTGATTGATCGAACCGCTGCCGTTGTTGAGTCTAGAAAAAAACTATTTTGAGTCTAGTTATATCGGAGAGTAGGATTTCTTTTACTCCTTATCCCTTCGTCGCTCTGGTAAGGACTCGTGACGTAGGTGTTTTTTTCCCACTCTTCTATCCTTTTTCACTCAAAAAAAATTTAGGATCACGTGGGTATTGTTGGATCGTTGCGATATCATTGTGATGGGGATTCTTTCTTGGTGCCTCCTGACATTTAGGGGTTGTGGCAGTGTCCCAGGGAGTTGAGCTCCAAGGTGTTTTTGTCACAGTGCTTATCGTTTCAGTTACAGAATACCAGAGGTCGCCGACATCGAAAACGCTTCTATACTCTTTGTGGTGAGAGTAGTTTGACGACACCCAGTACTGGGGAGAGCGATCAGTTGTATTGCCACAGCTAGTATATCGGATGCTTTCGAAGGTCTGAGGTACACGATTTCCGAGGTTTTCTTGGTTATGTGTTGACGGATGGATACAGTTGGAGTGTAGGATTTGTTAGTTGTATGAGATATTTGTGCCCCCCCCCCCCCCCCCCCCCCCCCCCCCCCCCCCCCCCCCCCCCCCCCCCCCCCCCCCCCCCCCCCCCCCCCCCCCCCCCCCCCCCCCCCCCCCCCCCCCCCCCCCCCCCCCCCCCCCCCCCCCCCCCCCCCCCCCCCCCCCCCCCCCCCCCCCCCCCCCCCCCCCCCCCCCCCCCCCCCCCCCCCCCCCCCCCCCTATGCTGATTCGGGGACGTCTTGTTTGTCATTCGTGACGTCTGCTGTACGTCGTGCCCGTGGGGCCTCATCGCGAACACTTTGGGAGAAATCTCTATCATATGTTTGTTTCCGGCTTATTCTACAAGCCAAATCCTTTGTTTTGTTTTGAGTAGTGGTATTCGAGTTGCTTCAAAGTCAAGTGTTGATTCCATACCTTTTCCCAAATGATGTTCTCATATTTCTATGTGAATGATAATCCTTCTTGATCATCAAAATGATCATTTCAATTCTTTCCAACCGGTGCGCTTCTCTTCAAGTTATTCCATACGGGCGTCATTGAGAAGACTGAGGATTGTCTGCTTCATCCGTCCCCAGGTTGCCTTTATTTGTCCCACCATCCCACCCATTTCTTCAAGGACTCGGATTTCTTAATCAAGTATCCATTTTATTCATGTGAAGTCTCTTCATTCTTTCCTTCAATATTCTTATCCGATGATTATCATGAAGATGGTCAGGAGTTTCAAGTTCATCCTTCTTTGTTATCATTTTCTTCCCTGGTGGATTCAATGCAAGTTTTGGTGTTGATCATATCCCTTTCCTCGTTTCAAATGCTTTCTCATGCCGGTGCACCTCTTAATCGTTCACTTCTCGCTATTCATTTGCTCCGGAGTGTTGAAGATATCTCAGAAGATTCGCATTTCCATTCTTAATCAGTTCAAGCTATTTCGAGGTTGTTATCTCCTTCAAGCCATTTAATTCAACTGGTGCAATCTCCCTTTCAAGTAATCATTCATCGGTGTTTCTTTTCAGTGGGCCCTAACCCATAGGTCTTTTCCCAGGATCTTACCTGACTCTTCTAATTTTTTCTGGAGTTATTCTCAATTCCTTTCAAGGTGTGACGTAAGAATGGATTTCCATCAGTCATATGTCTTTCTCCAAGATCTTTCAAATTATTTTCATCGTTGTTTCAACCTTTCTATTCTTCATTCCGGAGTGCCTCAACAATTCATGGTGGTGTTTCTCATCGTCATTCTCGGATTTTGAAGACTGAAGAAGAGTTTTCCTCTAAAGATTGTTCGTTCTCTTGAAGATTCATGATTCTAGCTTCATGCCATCCTCATAATTGTTTTCGATTGTGAGAATTCTTTTCATACCATCCGGAGCATTTCAGGAGTTGTTTTTCCTTTCCGATCATCTGAAGGCCATCATTTCAAGAGATTTCTTCATTCTCATCTTTCAACTTCATTTTCGCAATTTTTCTCAATTCATGCCTCTTCGTTCGTCTCCATATTATTCCGGTGCTTCGTTCAAGTATTCTCTAGTCAGCTTGTCATCTCTTCGTTCTCTTGCATCTAAATTCCATCAAGTATCTTCGTTCATTTTTTCTAATTCTTCCCGGTGATTCGTGCTCTTTTCTTCGATTGTTTCCCCCCCCCCCCCCCCCCCCCCCCCCCCCCCCCCCCCCCCCCCCCCCCCCCCCCCCCCCCCCCCCCCCCCCCCCCCCCCCCCCCCCCCCCCCCCCCCCCCCCCCCCCCCCCCCCCCCCCCCCCCCCCCCCCCCCCCCCCCCCCCCCCCCCCCCCCCCCCCCCCCCCCCCCCCCCCCCCCCCCCCCCCCCCCCCCCCCCCCCCCCCCCCCCCCCCCCCCCCCCCCCCCCCCCCCCCCCCCCCCCCCCCCCCCCCCCCCCCCCCCCCCCCCCCCCCCCCCCCCCCCCCCCCCCCCCCCCCCCCCCCCCCCCCCCCCCCCCCCCCCCCCCCCCCCCCCCCCCCCCCCCCCCCCCCCCCCCCCCCCCCCCCCCCCCCCCCCCCCCCCCCCCCCCCCCCCCCCCCCCCCCCCCCCCCCCCCCCCCCCCCCCCCCCCCCCCCCCCCCCCCCCCCCCCCCCCCCCCCCCCCCCCCCCCCCCCCCCCCCCCCCCCCCCCCCCCCCCCCCCCCCCCCCCCCCCCCCCCCCCCCCCCCCCCCCCCCCCCCCCCCCCCCCCCCCCCCCCCCCCCCCCCCCCCCCCCCCCCCCCCCCCCCCCCCCCCCCCCCCCCCCCCCCCCCCCCCCCCCCCCCCCCCCCCCCCCCCCCCCCCCCCCCCCCCCCCCCCCCCCCCCCCCCCCCCCCCCCCCCCCCCCCCCCCCCCCCCCCCCCCCCCCCCCCCCCCCCCCCCCCCCCCCCCCCCCCCCCCCCCCCCCCCCCCCCCCCCCCCCCCCCCCCCCCCCCCCCCCCCCCCCCCCCCCCCCCCCCCCCCCCCCCCCCCCCCCCCCCCCCCCCCCCCCCCCCCCCCCCCCCCCCCCCCCCCCCCCCCCCCCCCCCCCCCCCCCCCCCCCCCCCCCCCCCCCCCCCCCCCCCCCCCCCCCCCCCCCCCCCCCCCCCCCCCCCCCCCCCCCCCCCCCCCCCCCCCCCCCCCCCCCCCCCCCCCCCCCCCCCCCCCCCCCCCCCCCCCCCCCCCCCCCCCCCCCCCCCCCCCCCCCCCCCCCCCCCCCCCCCCCCCCCCCCCCCCCCCCCCCCCCCCCCCCCCCCCCCCCCCCCCCCCCCCCCCCCCCCCCCCCCCCCCCCCCCCCCCCCCCCCCCCCCCCCCCCCCCCCCCCCCCCCCCCCCCCCCCCCCCCCCCCCCCCCCCCCCCCCCCCCCCCCCCCCCCCCCCCCCCCCCCCCCCCCCCCCCCCCCCCCCCCCCCCCCCCCCCCCCCCCCCCCCCCCCCCCCCCCCCCCCCCCCCCCCCCCCCCCCCCCCCCCCCCCCCCCCCCCCCCCCCCCCCCCCCCCCCCCCCCCCCCCCCCCCCCCCCCCCCCCCCCCCCCCCCCCCCCCCCCCCCCCCCCCCCCCCCCCCCCCCCCCCCCCCCCCCCCCCCCCCCCCCCCCCCCCCCCCCCCCCCCCCCCCCCCCCCCCCCCCCCCCCCCCCCCCCCCCCCCCCCCCCCCCCCCCCCCCCCCCCCCCCCCCCCCCCCCCCCCCCCCCCCCCCCCCCCCCCCCCCCCCCCCCCCCCCCCCCCCCCCCCCCCCCCCCCCCCCCCCCCCCCCCCCCCCCCCCCCCCCCCCCCCCCCCCCCCCCCCCCCCCCCCCCCCCCCCCCCCCCCCCCCCCCCCCCCCCCCCCCCCCCCCCCCCCCCCCCCCCCCCCCCCCCCCCCCCCCCCCCCCCCCCCCCCCCCCCCCCCCCCCCCCCCCCCCCCCCCCCCCCCCCCCCCCCCCCCCCCCCCCCCCCCCCCCCCCCCCCCCCCCCCCCCCCCCCCCCCCCCCCCCCCCCCCCCCCCCCCCCCCCCCCCCCCCCCCCCCCCCCCCCCCCCCCCCCCCCCCCCCCCCCCCCCCCCCCCCCCCCCCCCCCCCCCCCCCCCCCCCCCCCCCCCCCCCCCCCCCCCCCCCCCCCCCCCCCCCCCCCCCCCCCCCCCCCCCCCCCCCCCCCCCCCCCCCCCCCCCCCCCCCCCCCCCCCCCCCCCCCCCCCCCCCCCCCCCCCCCCCCCCCCCCCCCCCCCCCCCCCCCCCCCCCCCCCCCCCCCCCCCCCCCCCCCCCCCCCCCCCCCCCCCCCCCCCCCCCCCCCCCCCCCCCCCCCCCCCCCCCCCCCCCCCCCCCCCCCCCCCCCCCCCCCCCCCCCCCCCCCCCCCCCCCCCCCCCCCCCCCCCCCCCCCCCCCCCCCCCCCCCCCCCCCCCCCCCCCCCCCCCCCCCCCCCCCCCCCCCCCCCCCCCCCCCCCCCCCCCCCCCCCCCCCCCCCCCCCCCCCCCCCCCCCCCCCCCCCCCCCCCCCCCCCCCCCCCCCCCCCCCCCCCCCCCCCCCCCCCCCCCCCCCCCCCCCCCCCCCCCCCCCCCCCCCCCCCCCCCCCCCCCCCCCCCCCCCCCCCCCCCCCCCCCCCCCCCCCCCCCCCCCCCCCCCCCCCCCCCCCCCCCCCCCCCCCCCCCCCCCCCCCCCCCCCCCCCCCCCCCCCCCCCCCCCCCCCCCCCCCCCCCCCCCCCCCCCCCCCCCCCCCCCCCCCCCCCCCCCCCCCCCCCCCCCCCCCCCCCCCCCCCCCCCCCCCCCCCCCCCCCCCCCCCCCCCCCCCCCCCCCCCCCCCCCCCCCCCCCCCCCCCCCCCCCCCCCCCCCCCCCCCCCCCCCCCCCCCCCCCCCCCCCCCCCCCCCCCCCCCCCCCCCCCCCCCCCCCCCCCCCCCCCCCCCCCCCCCCCCCCCCCCCCCCCCCCCCCCCCCCCCCCCCCCCCCCCCCCCCCCCCCCCCCCCCCCCCCCCCCCCCCCCCCCCCCCCCCCCCCCCCCCCTCACCACAAAGAGTATAGAAGCATTTTCGATGTCGGCGACCTCTGGTATTCCTGAACTGAAACGATAAGCACTGTGACAAAAACACCTTGGAGCTCAACTCCCCGGGACACTGCCACAACCCCTAAATGTCAGGAGGCACCAAGACAGAATCCTCGTCACAATGATATCGCAACGATCCAACAATACCCACGTGATCCTAAAAAAAATTTGAGTGAAAAAGGATAGAAGAGTGGGGAAAAAACACCTACGTCACGAGTCCTTACCAGAGCGACGAAGGGATAAGGAGTAAAAGAAATCCTACTCTCCGATATAACTAGACTCAAAATAGTTTTTTTCTAGACTCAACAATGGTAGCGGTTCGATCAATCAAGGGGCTCCTAAGGTCGGTAAGGCTCTGATACCAACTTGTAGTGCCCAAGATGTGATTCTATCCCAATCACGTGATGAATTCATGATTGGGGCACAATCGCATTTTGAGCGCATAGCAAGGTGGATATCATTACAACATACCATGTACTGAATAGATGAGAATACAAGATAAAGGCTTACACTCGCCACAAGCCACAACATGAATACATCAATACATCAATACATAGCAATCATCATACAGAAGAGCAGGATCCGACTACAGATGAAATCAAATGAAAAAGAAGAATGACATCTACCTTGCTAATCCCAGGCTCCCCGACCTGGAACCTAACCCTTGATCGAATAAGAAGAACTCCAAAAGCAAGCAAGCATCGCTCTCACATCAAAGCTTCGCATTACCTGTACCTGCAACTGTTGTTGTAGTAATCTGTGAGCCACGAGGACTCAGCAATCCCATTGCCATGGGTATCAAGACTAGCAAAGCTTAATGGGTAAGGAATGGATAAGTGGTGAGGTTGCAGCAAGCGACTAAGCAATGTATGGTGGCTAACTTACGAGTACCAGAGTAAGATGAGAAACTACGCAAACGGTCGCAAACTAATAATGATCAAGAATTGATCCTAAACTACTTACGTTCAAACATAACCCCACCGTGTTCTCTTCTCGACTCACTCGAAAAGAGACCGTCATGGTTACGCACGCGGTTGGTGTATTTTATTTCGAGTCTGGTGTCAAGTTCTCTACAACTGGACATTAAAAATTCCCATCTGCCACATAACCATGGGCACGGCTCTCGAAAGTTTAAACCCTGCAGGGGCGTCCCAACTTAGCCCATGACAAGCTCACGATCCGCGGAGACAATCCTGCATCTCGGGACCCTCCGATCAGACTCGGAATCCCGGTGCACAAGACATTTCGACAATGGTAAAACTAGTCCAGCAAGACCTCCCGGCGTGCCGACACCCTGATAGTAGCCGCGTGTATCTCGTCTCAGGCCACGACCGGATGAACACTACGTACGGCAACCGAAATCCCCAGGTGAAGGGGTGGCACCGCAAGTGGCTCTGTTTTGGGACCAACACCATCAGCACTGGCCCCCCCTGTATTATGTTGAACGAATCCTCGGGGATGCGGCCCCCTATGCCAATTAATCAATTATCAGGTTTATTATGTTGGGCAAAAGGTAAAACCAATGTTGGGCCTTGCTGGAAGAGTTTTATTCAAAGCGAACTGTCAAGAGGGGCCCATAAACCCTCATCGTGTTAGGGACGCAAAATCAAGGAACATAACACCGGTATGACGGAAACTAGGGCGGCAAGAGTGGAACAAAACACCAGGCAAAATGCCGAGCCTTCCATCCTTTACCAAGTATATATGTGCATTAATTAAATAAGAGATATTGTGATATCCCAAGATATCCATGTCTCCACATGGAACAACCTGCAACTGCACCTGCAACTAGCAATGCTATAAGAGGGGGCTCAACATAGTGAGATTGCGTTAATGTAATCCCACTCTCATCCTTAATAAGTTTGATGTTTAGAATTACATCGGCTTCTCCCAGATCTTT
This sequence comes from Thinopyrum obtusiflorum, assembly GCA_036873465.1. Classification (NCBI taxonomy): domain Eukaryota; kingdom Viridiplantae; phylum Streptophyta; class Magnoliopsida; order Poales; family Poaceae; genus Thinopyrum; species Thinopyrum obtusiflorum. The sequence goes on from JAAAWM010011239.1 coordinate 16,157, forward strand.
CATGTCAAAACTTTTTGATAGAAAAGACTTGACCTCATTAATTGCATTAATGTTTGTACCAAAGATCAGTATGTCGTCCACATACAAACATAATATGACACTATTGCCCCCACCATGGCGATAGTAAACACACCTATCAGCCTCGTTAATGACAAATCCTGCAGAAGTCAGAGTTCTTTCAAACTTCTCATGCCATTGCTTAGGTGCCTGTTTCAGACCATACAAAGATTTTAACAACTTGCACACCTTTCTCTCTTCACCCTTTACCACAAACCCGTCAGGCTGATCCATATAGATCTCCTCTTCCAACTCTCCATTGAGAAAAGCTGTCTTTACATCCATTTGATGAATGATAAGACCATAAGAGGCAGCCAAGGGGGGGGGGGGGGGGGGGGGGGGGGGGGGGGGGGGGGGGGGGGGGGGGGGGGGGGGGGGGGGGGGGGGGGGGGGGGGGGGGGGGGGGGGGGGGGGGGGGGGGGGGGGGGGGGGGGGGGGGGGGGGGGGGGGGGGGGGGGGGGGGGGGGGGGGGGGGGGGGGGGGGGGGGGGGGGGGGGGGGGGGGGGGGGGGGGGGGGGGGGGGGGGGGGGGGGGGGGGGGGGGGGGGGGGGGGGGGGGGGGGGGGGGGGGGGGGGGGGGGGGGGGGGGGGGGGGGGGGGGGGGGGGGGGGGGGGGGGGGGGGGGGGGGGGGGGGGGGGGGGGGGGGGGGGGGGGGGGGGGGGGGGGGGGGGGGGGGGGGGGGGGGGGGGGGGGGGGGGGGGGGGGGGGGGGGGGGGGGGGGGGGGGGGGGGGGGGGGGGGGGGGGGGGGGGGGGGGGGGGGGGGGGGGGGGGGGGGGGGGGGGGGGGGGGGGGGGGGGGGGGGGGGGGGGGGGGGGGGGGGGGGGGGGGGGGGGGGGGGGGGGGGGGGGGGGGGGGGGGGGGGGGGGGGGGGGGGGGGGGGGGGGGGGGGGGGGGGGGGGGGGGGGGGGGGGGGGGGGGGGGGGGGGGGGGGGGGGGGGGGGGGGGGGGGGGGGGGGGGGGGGGGGGGGGGGGGGGGGGGGGGGGGGGGGGGGGGGGGGGGGGGGGGGGGGGGGGGGGGGGGGGGGGGGGGGGGGGGGGGGGGGGGGGGGGGGGGGGGGGGGGGGGGGGGGGGGGGGGGGGGGGGGGGGGGGGGGGGGGGGGGGGGGGGGGGGGGGGGGGGGGGGGGGGGGGGGGGGGGGGGGGGGGGGGGGGGGGGGGGGGGGGGGGGGGGGGGGGGGGGGGGGGGGGGGGGGGGGGGGGGGGGGGGGGGGGGGGGGGGGGGGGGGGGGGGGGGGGGGGGGGGGGGGGGGGGGGGGGGGGGGGGGGGGGGGGGGGGGGGGGGGGGGGGGGGGGGGGGGGGGGGGGGGGGGGGGGGGGGGGGGGGGGGGGGGGGGGGGGGGGGGGGGGGGGGGGGGGGGGGGGGGGGGGGGGGGGGGGGGGGGGGGGGGGGGGGGGGGGGGGGGGGGGGGGGGGGGGGGGGGGGGGGGGGGGGGGGGGGGGGGGGGGGGGGGGGGGGGGGGGGGGGGGGGGGGGGGGGGGGGGGGGGGGGGGGGGGGGGGGGGGGGGGGGGGGGGGGGGGGGGGGGGGGGGGGGGGGGGGGGGGGGGGGGGGGGGGGGGGGGGGGGGGGGGGGGGGGGGGGGGGGGGGGGGGGGGGGGGGGGGGGGGGGGGGGGGGGGGGGGGGGGGGGGGGGGGGGGGGGGGGGGGGGGGGGGGGGGGGGGGGGGGGGGGGGGGGGGGGGGGGGGGGGGGGGGGGGGGGGGGGGGGGGGGGGGGGGGGGGGGGGGGGGGGGGGGGGGGGGGGGGGGGGGGGGGGGGGGGGGGGGGGGGGGGGGGGGGGGGGGGGGGGGGGGGGGGGGGGGGGGGGGGGGGGGGGGGGGGGGGGGGGGGGGGGGGGGGGGGGGGGGGGGGGGGGGGGGGGGGGGGGGGGGGGGGGGGGGGGGGGGGGGGGGGGGGGGGGGGGGGGGGGGGGGGGGGGGGGGGGGGGGGGGGGGGGGGGGGGGGGGGGGGGGGGGGGGGGGGGGGGGGGGGGGGGGGGGGGGGGGGGGGGGGGGGTGCATATTTTGAATTTAATGCAAACAACAATTTTAAACATTTTAAATATTGTTATCATGATGCGGATGACATATGCAAGTTATATGCAAATTTTATGAAAAAGGTGATATGGGCATGTTATGAAGCATTTGTCACCGTGGCGGAACGAAAGGGGTGCCACGGCAACTACAACGGAAATGGTGCCACGGCAACATTCCGATGATCCGACAACTCATCGAGATGTCGGTGCAAAGAAAGTGTAGATGGGAGCATGTCATGCAAGGATTGTGGGGTGATTCCGGATACCGGGTTCCCACGAGTCGACGCATGGCAAACGAGGAGGAACGTGTAATGACAACTCGGACACGGTGCAAACACGAGCATCTCATACAACACACATGCATCCGTTCACGGGTGTCGTCTCGGGGTTATACCTTCGAAGCGTGCATTCGGTACGGAACGAGTTCGATGCGGTGTAGATGGAAGTAGACGTTCGGGGTCACGGCGAGGAACTTGATGTCCACGGAGTCTTCGAGGGTCGACGGTAGTGGTACACACGTTGTCGGGGTACTTGTCGGTCCGGTCTTGGCGACGGTAGTTGTACACGGGTCGTAGACGTTCGGGGGTAGAGGTACTTGGCGCTTCGTCGTGGTACTTGCAAAATTCTCGGAGAAGATGCTTGACGGTCCGGGTACGGGTCTTGGCGTCTCGTTCTTGCCGATCCAAAACCAAGCGAGACAAAAGGGCCTCTGGTGGGCAGCAGCAAGGGCATCGGGGAGGAGATGGTCGCGGCAGAGGACGAAGCAGAGGAGCAGCAACGCGAGGTCGGGCTTGCAGGAGGGCGGAGCGACGGGAACAGCGGCGGACAAGCTCCTCCTGGTCGCGGTGGTCTACACGACCGGCGGTCGGAAGCGGCGGGTCGCGAGGGTGAGGTGGAGGCGCTCGATCCTCGGGCACGAGCGGGAGACAGGTAGCTGCGGACGAAGACGGCTGCTGCAAGTCGAGGTCGTCGGCGGACTGGGTCGCTAGAAGCGGGGACGCGGGGAAGAGGTTCGGCGACGACTGGTGCTGGGGCTGCAGCGAGCTCCGGCCAAAACGAAGGGGACGAGCGGTGCGGGGCTCCTGCTGCACGTTCCTTAGTTGCACGATCTTTCCCGAAGTAAACTTCAGATCCACCGTGCCAATGCCACGAACAGAAGCATGTGACCCATTCCCCATTAGGACGGAAGAATCCCTTGCGACCTGATAAGAAGTAAACAGGGAGACATCAGCACACACATGAATGTTAGCACCTGAATCAATCCACCACGAAGATGATTGAAATACTGAAAGTATAATAGGTAAATTACCATACCCAACAGTATTGCTAGCGGTCACCATGTTGACAATCTTGGAGCTCGTTTTCCCTCTGCGGCTTGCATGTTCAGGGCATTCCTTTGAAAAGTTTCCGGGCTTCCCAAAGGCGTAGCACTCTAGCTCAGCCTTGTTGAACTTCTTCTTCTTGAAGGTAGTAGTCTTGGTAGGCTTGTTGAAAACAGGTTTGTTCTTCCCTTTGTTCTTGTTCTGTGGGTACCTCTGCACCATATTGGCGGTAGACTGAACCTCACCTCCTTTCTCAGTAGTGTCTTTAGCCCGAGCTTTTTCTTCAACATCAAGAGATGCAATCAGATTTTCAACTGATATCTCCTGTCTCTTATGTTTCAGAGTTGTGGCGAAATTCCTCCATGAAGGAGGCAACTTTGCAATCATGCACCCAGCCACGAATTTGTCGGGTAGAACACACTTAAGGAGTTCAAGTTCTTTCACAATGCACTGTATCTCATAAGCTTGTTCAACCACAGAACGGTTATTCATCATCTTGTAATCATGAAAACTCTCCATGATGTACAGTTCACTGCCTGCATCTGTTGCACTGAATTTTGCATTCAGTGCATCCCACAGAGTCTTTCCGTCATCTATGTGCATGTACACATCACACAGACGGTCAGCAAGAACACTCAGAATGCATCCCACAAACATAGTATTGGCTTCCTGGAATTTTCTCTGATCTTCGTCAGACATTCCCTCTGGAGCACCAACACTAATGTGGAAAACTTTCAGAGCAGTAAGCCAGAGCATGGTCTTCACCTGCCACCTCTTAAAGTGCACACCGGTAAATTTATCCGGCCTCAGTGCATCAGCGAATCCAGCCATAGTTAACTCAGGAAATTGCCTACAATTAGGTTTTTGGATTGTTGGAAAATTAGGCAAGTTCATGATTAATTCCAGTAAATAATTCATGACTAGAACAGATACTAGCATGCAACAATCTAGAAAACTAGAAGAACAGCAAGACATGCATAACAGCAGCGAACACGAAACAATAGCTGTAGAGACAGACATGAACAGATGATATTGGACGTACTGTTCGTTAGCTATTGTGGGTGCGACGGTGTTGATGACGATGTTGGCGACGATCTGCTATTGACGGCGATGAATACGACGATGAGTAGCACCGCCCGATTTGGACGGAAGATGACCCATGATGACGAATTTGAGCAGTCATGCAGAGCGCTTCCCAAAAACCTAATTCGCCCTCTCCCGGTGCAGGATCGCAAAGACGAACGGTTCCGGAGACCTGCTCTCCCACGCACCGATGCACGCCGGCGTTTGGGATGGAGTAGACTATGACGGCAGCGCAAGTTGCGAGATGAGGCAAAACAATAGGTATTTTCGGTGTGTCTTTGGCCGCAGCCGGTAGCTGTATATATATTAGGACCAGAGGCGGTATTGTGTCGCGATCACAATCCCAAACCGACTCGGTTTCTAATTTGTATACTTACCAGACAAGAAATCAAAAACTTGTCTGCCAAGACATAAAAATAAAACAGCAAAAGGAAGCTGCGCCCCTACAAGGAGATGGACCGGATTTCGGCGGACCATTCACGCGCATGTCGCACGTACGCGCCGCCTCGCCACGCCACGCCACGGCCCGGCCATTCCAGGCCAGGCCAGGCGAGGCGAGGCGATCGAGGGCGCGCGTGTGGTCTTCCCTTTCTTTTCTCATGCACCACTTAGAGTGGTGGAGAGAACCCACTATATAAAGAGGTCCAATTCTTCTTCAACTTCCGGGGTGGAACTAAACTTTAGCACCACCACTTGCCATTTTACACATGGGCTTTTAGATTTCAGAAATTGCTATGGGCCTAGCCCATTAATTCTAATAATCCCCCACCAGATCTCAAATACCCATTTAGAGATTTGCCTTCTCTCACCACTTGTTTAATATACCAGTGTTTCAGCAGAGACTGTTAAGTTGAACTTCTGCCTAGAACTTTAAGCTACATCCATTCACAACTTGACAATGGACTATGCCTTGAATTGCTAGTTTTGTGTTAACAGGTTTCACTCAAAGTCTTAACCAGTACCTGACCGCCAGTAGGCTACCCCGTGGTTTGGAGCTTATACGTCATACTCCCTGGTCTCTTCGTGAGCTTACTAGAGATCACCCAAATCTCATAGACTGCGACGTTTACAGTCAGAACTCATATAGGTGTGTTCTTTCAAGACTGCTCTACAGGACAGCATCTTTGCTAATTATAGCCAATAGAACCACATTAAGGCATGTTGCCAACCTGCCTTACAGCTCTGAGCATTACAGCTTTGAGAGTTTTGCATCTTCACTTAGAGACGGTCATTAGTTATTACTCTACTCAGTTAACCAATAGCTTGTTCTTCCCAGTTCCTAATTCACGGGATCTCCGATCACAAAGGTTGGGTTACTACTATGGTGTAACATCTATGGGTCTCATACCCATCTCCCGCGATGCAATATCTATCACATTTCGTGATAGTCCCTTTGTAAAGGGATCTGCCAGGTTTTTGTCTGTTTGAATATACGTAACAGTTATTACTCCAGAGTTTCTCAACTTCCTGACAGACTTCAAACATCTCTTCACGTGTCTTGATGACTTCGCATTATCTTTAGAATTGTTCACTTTAGCGATAACCGTTTGGTTGTCACAATTCATAAGAATAGCCGGTACAGGTTTTTCAACCACAGGCAAGTCCATCAAGAGCTCACGCAGCCATTCTGCCTCAACAGTAGCTGTGTCCAAAGCAGTTAGTTCTGCTTCCATAGTTGACCTCGTCAATATGGTTTGCTTGCAAGACCTCCATGACACTGCGCCACCTCCATGAGTAAATACATACCCACTTGTTGCATAGAGTACATCAACATCGGAGATCCAATTTGAATCACTATATCCTTCTAGCACATAAGGATGCCCTGAATAGGTAATTCCATAACTCATAGTACCTCTCAGATAGCGCAAGACCCTTTCTAGTGCATGCCAATGATCATCACCCGGGTTGGACATGAACCTACTCAGTTTGCTCACAGCAAAAGAGATATCTTGTCTTGTAGCGCTAGCTAAGTACATGAGTGAACCGACAATTTGAGAGTATCTTAATTGATCTCTCGTTTCTTTCTTGTTCTTTCTGAGTGTCACACTGGGATCATAAGGTGTTGGAGAAGGCTTGCTATCCATAAAACCGAATCGGTTCAAGACCTTCTCAACATAGTGAGATTGCGTTAACGTAATCCCACTCTCATCCTTAATAAGTTTGATGTTTAGAATTACATCGGCTTCTCCCAGATCTTTCATGTCAAATCTTTTTGATAGAAAAGACTTGACCTCATTAATTGCATTAATGTTTGTACCAAAGATTAGTATGTCGTCCACATACAAACATAATATGACACTATTGTCCCCACCATGGCGATAGTAAACACACCTATCAGCCTCGTTAATGACAAATCCTGCAGAAGTCAGAGTTCTTTCAAACTTCTCATGCCATTGCTTAGGTGCCTATTTTAGGCCATACAAAGATTTTAACAACTTGCACACCTTTGTTTCTTCACTCTTTACCACAAACCCGTCAGGCTGATCCATATAGATTTCCTCTTCCAACTCTCCATCGAGGAAAGCTGTCTTTACATCCATTTGATGAATGATAAGACCATAAGAGGCAGCCAAGGAAAGTAACACTCGAATGGTGGTCATTCTATCAACGGGTGAATAGGTGTCAAAGTAATCTTCGCCTTCTTTCTGAGTGTAGCCCTTGGCCACTAGCCGCGCCTTGTACTTATCAATAGTACCATCAGACTTTAGCTTCTTTTTGAACACCCTCTTACAGCCCACAGGTTTACAACCATATGGTCTATCAGTTAGTTCCCAAGTTCCATTAGAAAGAATTGAGTCCATCTCATTATGAACAGCTTCTTTCCAATCATCTACATCCGGAGATGCATATGCCTCTGCAATCGACTTGGGTGTGTCATCCACAAGGTATACAATGAAATCATCACCAAAGGATTTTGCAATCTTTTGTCTCTTGTTCCTTATAGGAACTTCATTGTTATCCTTCTCAAGGACTTCCTCATGTGATTGTTCGAAATATTCATCAGTTGTACTAGATTCTGGAATTATCTTAGAAGAAAATCTAGCAATGCTATGCATATCTTTCATAGGAAATATGTTCTCAAAAAATGTTGCATAACGAGATTCCATTATAGTATCAACATGCATATCAGGTACTTCAGATTTTACCACTAAAAATCTATAAGCAATGCTCCGTTGAGCATACCCTAGAAAGACACAATCCACTGTCTTTGGTCCAAGTTTGCGTTTCTTAGGAATAGGAATATTGACCTTTGCCAAACATCCCCAAGTGCGCAAATAAGAAAGTGATGGTTTTCTCCCAACCCACTCCTCATAAGGGGTTTTCTCCTTATTATTGTTAGGAGCTCTATTCAGGACATGACATGAAGTCAATAGAGCCTCCCCCCACCATGCCTTAGATAAACCAGTAGTGTCTAACATGGCATTCACCAAATCAGTCAACGTGCGGTTTTTCCTCTCGGTAACTCCATTTGATTGGGGTGAATAGGGAGGCGTCCTCTCATGAATAATACCATGTTCCTCACAAAATTCATCAAATACTTTGGGAAAATACTCTCCACCACGATCGGACCTAAGACGCTTGATCTTTCTCTCTAGTTGATTTTCAACTTCAGCTTTATAGATTTTAAATTAGTCTAATGCTTCATCTTTAGTTTGCAAAAAATAAACATAGCAAAATCTAGTCGCATCATCAATCAAAGTCATGAAATATCTCTTTCCACCTTTTGTCAACACACCATTCATCTCACAAAGATCAAAATGTATGAGTTCTATAGGTGCCAAGTTTCCCTCCTCGGCAGCCTTATGAGGCTTTCGAGGTTGCTTTGATTGCACACAACTATGGCACTTAGAACCTTTGGCAACGGTAAAATTCGGAATTAAACTCATACCGGATAGCCGGGACATTAAACCAAAATTAATATGACATAAACGAGAGTGCCAAATACTTGGATCATCATTAACACTAGCACAAATTTGGTTTGCTGACTTATTGCAAAAATCTGAAAGGGAAAAGCGGAACAAGCCTCCGCACTCATAGCCTTTGCCTATAAATTTTCCAAATCTTGACACAATTACTTTATTCGACTCTAAAACTACCTTAAACCCATCTCGACATAGAAGGGAGCCGCTAACTAGATTCTTGTTCATACTAGGGACATGCTGCACGTTCCTTAGTTGCACGATCTTTCCCGAAGTAAACTTTAGATCCACTGTGCCAATGCCACGAACAGAAGCATGTGACCCATTCCCCATTAGGATGGAAGAATCCCTTGCGACCTGATAAGAAGTAAACAGGGAGACGTCAACACACACATGAACGTTAGCACCCGAATCAATCCACCATGAAGATGATTGAAATACTGAAAGTACAATAGGTAAATTACCATACCCATCAGTATTGCTAGCGGTCACCATGTTGACAGTCTTGGAGCTCGTTTTCCCTCTGCGGTCTGCACGTTCAGGGCATTCCTTGGAAAAGTGTCCGGCTTCCCACAGGCGTAGCACTCTAGCTCAGCCTTGTTGAACTTCTTCTTCTTGAAGGTAGTAGTCTTGGTAGGCTTGTTGAAAACAGGTTTGTTCTTCCCTCTGTTCTTGTTCTGTGGGTACCTCTGCACCATATTGGCGGTAGGCTGAACCTCACCTCCTTTCTCAGTAGTGTCTTTAGCCCGAGCATTTTCTTCAACATCAAGAGATGCAATCAGATTTTCAACTGATATCTCCTGTCTCTTATGTTTCAGAGTTGTGGCAAAATTCCTCCATGAAGGAGGCAACTTTGCAATCATGCACCCAGCCACGAATTTGTTGGGTAGAACACACTTAAGGAGTTCAAGTTCTTTCACAATGCACTGTATCTCATGAGCTTGTTCAACCACAGAACGGTTATTCATCATCTTGTAATCATGAAAACTCTCCATGATGTACAGTTCACTGCCTGCATCTGTTGCACCGAATTTTGCATTCAGTGCATCCCACAGAGTCTTTCCGTCATCTATGTGCATGTACACATCACACAGACGGTCGGCAAGAACACTCAGAATGCATCCCACAAACATAGTATTGGCTTCTTGGAATTTTCTCTGATCTTCGTCAGACATTCCCTCTGGAGCACCAACACTAACGTGGAAAACTTTCAGAGCAGTAAGCCAGAGCGTGGTCTTCACCTGCCACCTCTTAAAGTGCACACCGGTAAATTTATCCGGCCTCAGTGCATCAGCGAATCCAGCCATAGTTAACTCAGGAAATTGCCTACAATTAGGTTTTTGGATTGTTGGAAAATTAGGCAAGTTCATGATTAATTTCAGTAAATAATTCATGACTAGAACAGATACTAGCATGCAACAATCTAGCAAACTAGAAGAATAGCAAGACATGCATAACAGCAGCGAACACGAAACAATAGCTGTAGAGACAGACATGAACAGATGATATTGGACGTACTGTTCGTTAGCTATTGTGGGTGCGACGGTGTTGATGACGATGTTGGCGACGATCTGCTGCTGACGGAGATGAATACGATGATGAGTAGCACCGCCCGACTTGGACGGAAGACGACCCGTGATGACGAATTTGAGCAGTCGCGCAGAGCGCTTCCCAAAAACCTAATTCGTCCTCTCCCGGTGCAGGATCGCAAAGACGAATGGTTCCGGAGACCTGCTCTCCCACGCGCCGATGCACGCCGGCGTTTGGGATGGAGTAGACTACGACGGCGGCGCTATTCATCATCTTGTAATCATGAAAACTCTCCATGATGTACAGTTCACTGCCTGCATCTGTTGCACCGAATTTTGGGGGGGGGGGGGGGGGGGGGGGGGGGGGGGGGGGGGGGGGGGGGGGGGGGGGGGGGGGGCCGGAGACCTGCTCTCCCACGCGCCGATGCACGCCGGCGTTTGGGATGGAGTAGACTACGACGGCGGCGCAAGTTGCGAGATGAGGCAAAACCTTAAGTGTTTTCGGTGTGTCTTTGGCCGCAGCCGGTAGCTGTATATATATTAGGACCAGAGGCGGTATTGTGTCGCGATCACAATCCCAAACCGACTCGATTTCTAATTCGTATACTTACCGGACAAGAAATCAAAAACTTGTCTGCTAAGACATAAAAATAAAACGGCAAAAGGAAGCTGCGCCCCTGCAAGGAGATGGATCGGATTTCGGCGGACCATTCACGCGCATGTCGCACGTACGCGCCGCCTCGCCACGCCACGCCACGCCACGGCCCGGCCCGGCTAGGCCAGGCGAGGCGAGCGAGCGCGCGCGTGTGGTCTTCCCTTTCTCTTCTCATACACCACTTAGAGTGGTGGAGAGAACCCACTATATAAAGAGGTCCAACTCTTCTTCAACTTCCGGGGTGGGACTAAACTTTAGCACCACCACTTTCCATTTTACACATGGGCTTTGAGATTTCAGAAATTGCTATGGGCCTAGCCCATTAATTCTAACAATCCCCCACCAGATCTCAAATACCCATTTAGAGATTTGCCTTCTCTCACCACTTGTTTAATATATCAGTGTTTCAGCAGAGACTGTTAAGTTGAACTTCTGCCTAGAACTTTAAGCTACATCCATTCACAACTTGACAATGGACTATGCCTTGAATTGCTAGTTTTGTGTGAACAGGTTTCACTCAAAGTCTTAACCAGTACCTGACCGCCAGTAGGCTACCCCGCGGTTTGGAGCTTATACATCATACTCCCTGGTCTCTTCGTGAGCTTACTAGAGATCACCCAAATCTCATAGACTGCAACGTTTACAGTCAAAACTCATATAGGTGTATTCTTTCAAGACTGCTCTGCAGGACAGCATCTTTGCTAATTATAGCCAATAGAACCACATTAAGGCATGTTGCCAACCTACCTTACAGCTCTGAGCATTACAGCTTTGAGAGTTTTGCATCTTCACTTAGAGACGGTCATTAGTTATTACTCTCCTCAGTTAACCAATAGATTGTTCTTCCCAGATCCTAATTCACGGGATCTCCGATCACAAAGGTTGGGTTACTACTATGGTGTAACATCTATGGGTCTCATACCCATCTCCCTCGATGCAATATCTATCACATTTCGTGATAGTCCCTTTGTAAAGGGATCTGCCAGGTTTTTGTCTGTTTGAATATACGTAACAGTTATTACTCCGGAGTTTCTCAACTTCCTGACAGACTTCAAACGTCTCTTCACGTGTCTTGATGACTTCGCATTATCTTTAGAATTGTTCAGTTTAGCGATAACCGTTTAGTTGTCACAATTCATAAGAATAGCCGGTACAGGTTTTTCAACCACAGGCAAGTCCATCAAGAGCTCACGCAGCCATTCTGCCTCAACAGTAGCTGTGTCCAAAGCAGTTAGTTCTACTTCCATAGTTGACCTCGTCAATATGGTTTGCTTGCAAGACCTCCATGACACTGCGCCACCTCCATGAGTAAATACTTACCCACTTGTTGCGTAGAGTACATCAACATCGGAGATCCAATTTGAATCACTGGGGGGGGGGGGGGGGGGGGGGGGGGGGGGGGGGGGGGGGGGGGGGGGGGGGGGGGGGGGGGGGGGGGGGGGGGGGGGGGGGGGGGGGGGGGGGGGGGGGGGGGGGGGGGGGGGGGGGGGGGGGGGGGGGGGGGGGGGGGGGGGGGGGGGGGGGGGGGGGGGGGGGGGGGGGGGGGGGGGGGGGGGGGGGGGGGGGGGGGGGGGGGGGGGGGGGGGGGGGGGGGGGGGGGGGGGGGGGGGGGGGGGGGGGGGGGGGGGGGGGGGGGGGGGGGGGGGGGGGGGGGGGGGGGGGGGGGGGGGGGGGGGGGGGGGGGGGGGGGGGGGGGGGGGGGGGGGGGGGGGGGGGGGGGGGGGGGGGGGGGGGGGGGGGGGGGGGGGGGGGGGGGGGGGGGGGGGGGGGGGGGGGGGGGGGGGGGGGGGGGGGGGGGGGGGGGGGGGGGGGGGGGGGGGGGGGGGGGGGGGGGGGGGGGGGGGGGGGGGGGGGGGGGGGGGGGGGGGGGGGGGGGGGGGGGGGGGGGGGGGGGGGGGGGGGGGGGGGGGGGGGGGGGGGGGGGGGGGGGGGGGGGGGGGGGGGGGGGGGGGGGGGGGGGGGGGGGGGGGGGGGGGGGGGGGGGGGGGGGGGGGGGGGGGGGGCCGGTTGTTGAAAAACCTGTACCGGCTATTCTTATGAATTGTGATAACCAAACGGTTATCGCTAAAGTGAACAATTCTAAAGATAATGCAAAGTCATCAAGACACGTGAAAAGACGTTTGAAGTCTGTCAGGAAGTTGAGAAACTCCGGAGTAATAACTGTTACGTATATACAAACAGACAAAAACCTGGCAGATCCCTTTACAAAGGGACTATCACGAAATGTGATAGATATTGCATCGAGGGAGATGGGTATGAGACCCATAGATGTTACACCATAGTAGTAACCCAACCTTTGTGATCGGAGATCCCGTGAATTAGGATCTGGGAAGAACAAGCTATTGGTTAACTGAGGAGAGTAATAACTTATGATCGTCTCCAAGTGAAGATGCAAAACTCTCAGAGCTGTAAGGCTCAGATCTGTAAGGCAGGTTGGCAACATGCCTTAATGTGGTTCTATTGGCTATAATTAGCAAAGATGCTGTCCTACAGAGCAGTCTTGAAAGAACACAGGGGGGGGGGGGGGGGGGGGGGGGGGGGGGGGGGGGGGGGGGGGGGGGGGGGGGGGGGGGGGGGGGGGGGGGGGGGGGGGGGGGGGGGGGGGGGGGGGGGGGGGGGGGGGGGGGGGGGGGGGGGGGGGGGGGGGGGGGGGGGGGGGGGGGGGGGGGGGGGGGGGGGGGGGGGGGGGGGGGGGGGGGGGGGGGGGGGGGGGGGGGGGGGGGGGGGGGGGGGGGGGGGGGGGGGGGGGGGGGGGGGGGGGGGGGGGGGGGGGGGGGGGGGGGGGGGGGGGGGGGGGGGGGGGGGGGGGGGGGGGGGGGGGGGGGGGGGGGGGGGGGGGGGGGGGGGGGGGGGGGGGGGGGGGGGGGGGGGGGGGGGGGGGGGGGGGGGGGGGGGGGGGGGGGGGGGGGGGGGGGGGGGGGGGGGGGGGGGGGGGGGGGGGGGGGGGGGGGGGGGGGGGGGGGGGGGGGGGGGGGGGGGGGGGGGGGGGGGGGGGGGGGGGGGGGGGGGGGGGGGGGGGGGGGGGGGGGGGGGGGGGGGGGGGGGGGGGGGGGGGGGGGGGGGGGGGGGGGGGGGGGGGGGGGGGGGGGGGGGGGGGGGGGGGGGGGGGGGGGGGGGGGGGGGGGGGGGGGGGGGGGGGGGGGGGGGGGGGGGGGGGGGGGGGGGGGGGGGGGGGGGGGGGGGGGGGGGGGGGGGGGGGGGGGGGGGGGGGGGGGGGGGGGGGGGGGGGGGGGGGGGGGGGGGGGGGGGGGGGGGGGGGGGGGGGGGGGGGGGGGGGGGGGGGGGGGGGGGGGGGGGGGGGGGGGGGGGGGGGGGGGGGGGGGGGGGGGGGGGGGGGGGGGGGGGGGGGGGGGGGGGGGGGGGGGGGGGGGGGGGGGGGGGGGGGGGGGGGGGGGGGGGGGGGGGGGGGGGGGGGGGGGGGGGGGGGGGGGGGGGGGGGGGGGGGGGGGGGGGGGGGGGGGGGGGGGGGGGGGGGGGGGGGGGGGGGGGGGGGGGGGGGGGGGGGGGGGGGGGGGGGGGGGGGGGGGGGGGGGGGGGGGGGGGGGGGGGGGGGGGGGGGGGGGGGGGGGGGGGGGGGGGGGGGGGGGGGGGGGGGGGGGGGGGGGGGGGGGGGGGGGGGGGGGGGGGGGGGGGGGGGGGGGGGGGGGGGGGGGGGGGGGGGGGGGGGGGGGGGGGGGGGGGGGGGGGGGGGGGGGGGGGGGGGGGGGGGGGGGGGGGGGGGGGGGGGGGGGGGGGGGGGGGGGGGGGGGGGGGGGGGGGGGGGGGGGGGGGGGGGGGGGGGGGGGGGGGGGGGGGGGGGGGGGGGGGGGGGGGGGGGGGGGGGGGGGGGGGGGGGGGGGGGGGGGGGGGGGGGGGGGGGGGGGGGGGGGGGGGGGGGGGGGGGGGGGGGGGGGGGGGGGGGGGGGGGGGGGGGGGGGGGGGGGGGGGGGGGGGGGGGGGGGGGGGGGGGGGGGGGGGGGGGGGGGGGGGGGGGGGGGGGGGGGGGGGGGGGGGGGGGGGGGGGGGGGGGGGGGGGGGGGGGGGGGGGGGGGGGGGGGGGGGGGGGGGGGGGGGGGGGGGGGGGGGGGGGGGGGGGGGGGGGGGGGGGGGGGGGGGGGGGGGGGGGGGGGGGGGGGGGGGGGGGGGGGGGGGGGGGGGGGGGGGGGGGGGGGGGGGGGGGGGGGGGGGGGGGGGGGGGGGGGGGGGGGGGGGGGGGGGGGGGGGGGGGGGGGGGGGGGGGGGGGGGGGGGGGGGGGGGGGGGGGGGGGGGGGGGGGGGGGGGGGGGGGGGGGGGGGGGGGGGGGGGGGGGGGGGGGGGGGGGGGGGGGGGGGGGGGGGGGGGGGGGGGGGGGATATCAGTTGAAAATCTGATTGCATCTCTTGATGTTGAAGAGAAAGCTCGGGCTAAAGACACCACTGAGAAAGGAGGTGAGGTTCAGCCTACCGCCAATATG
Source organism: Thinopyrum obtusiflorum (assembly GCA_036873465.1). Taxonomy (NCBI): domain Eukaryota; kingdom Viridiplantae; phylum Streptophyta; class Magnoliopsida; order Poales; family Poaceae; genus Thinopyrum; species Thinopyrum obtusiflorum. The sequence continues at coordinate 31,169 of JAAAWM010011239.1, forward strand.
GTGCAGAGATACCCACAGAACAAGAACAAAGGGAAGAACAAACCTGTTTTCAACAAGCCTACCAAGACTACTACCTTCAAGAAGAAGAAGTTTAACAAGGCTGAGCTAGAGTGCTACGCCTGTGGGAAGCCCGGACACTTTTCCAAGGAATGCCCAGAACGTGCAGACCGCAGAGGGAAAACGAGCTCCAAGACTGTCAACATGGTGACCGCTAGCAATACTGATGGGTATGGTAATTTACCTATTGTGCTTTCAGTATTTCAATCATCTTCATGGTGGATTGATTCGGGTGCTAACGTTCATGTGTGTGCTGACGTCTCTTTGTTTACTTCTTATCAGGTCGCAAGGGATTCTTTCGTCCTAATGGGGAATGGGTCATATGCTTCTGTTCGTGGCATTGGCACGGTGGATTTGAAGTTTACTTCGGGAAAGATCGTGCAACTAAGAAACGTGCAGCATGTCCCCACTATGAACAAGAATCTAGTTAGCGGCTCCCTTCTATGTCGAGATGGGTTTAACGTAGTTTTAGAGTCAAATAAAGTAATCGTGTCGAGATTTGGACAATTTATAGGCAAAGGCTATGAGTGCGGAGGCTTGTTCCGTTTTTCCCTTTCAGATTTCTGCAATAAGTCAGTAAACCAAATTTGTGCTAGTGTTAATGATGATGCAAGTGTTTGGCACTCTCGTTTATGTCATATTAATTTTGGTTTAATGTCTCGGCTATCCAGTATGAGTTTAATTCCGAACTTCATTGTTGCCAAAGGTTCTAAGTGCCATAGTTGTGTGCAATCGAAGCAACCTCGAAAGCCTCATATGGCTGCCGAGGAGAGAAACTTGGCACCTCTAGAACTCATACATTCTGATCTTTGTGAGATGAATGGTGTGTTGACAAAAGGTGGAAAGAGATATTTCATGACGTTGATTGATGATGCGACTAGATTTTGCTATGTTTATTTGTTGCAAACTAAAGATGAAGCTTTGGACTACTTTAAAATCTATAAAGCTGAAGTTGAAAATCAACTAGAGAGAAAGATCAAGCGTCTTAGGTCCGATCGTGGTGGAGAGTATTTTCCCAAATTATTTGATGAATTTTGTGAGGAACATGGTATTATTCATGAGAGGACGCCTCCCTATTCACCCCAATCAAATGGGGTTGCCGAGAGGAAAAATCGCACGTTGACTGATTTGGTGAATGCCATGTTAGACACTGCTGGTTTATCTAAGGCATGGTGGGGGGAGGCTCTATTGACTTCATGTCATGTCCTGAATAGAGTTCCTAACAAGAATAAAGAGAAAACCCCTTATGAGGAGTGGGTTGGGAGAAAACCATCACTTTCTTACTTGCGCACTTGGGGATGCTTGGCAAAGGTCAATATTCCTATTCCTAAGAAACGTAAACTCGGACCGAAGACAGTGGATTGTGTCTTTCTAGGTTATGCTCAACGGAGCATTGCTTATAGATTTTTAGTGGTTAAATCTGAGGTACCTGATATGCATGTTGATACTATAATGGAATCTCGTGATGCAACATTTTTTAAGAATATATTTCCTATGAAAGATATGCATAGCATTGCTAGATTTTCTTCTGAGATAATTCCTGAATCTAGTACATCTGATGAGTATTTCGAACAATCACATGAAGAAGTCCTTGAGAAGGATAACAATGAAGCTCCTGTGAGGAGTAAGAGACGAAGGATTGAAAAATCTTTTGGTGATGATTTCATTGTATACCTTGTGGACGATACTCCCAAGTCTATTGCAGAGGCATATGCATCTCCGGATGTAGATGATTGGAAAGAAGCTGTTCATAATGAGATGGACTCAATTCTTTCTAATGGAACTTGGGAACTCACTGATAGACCATATGGTTGTAAACCTGTGGGCTGTAAGTGGGTATTCAAAAAGAAGCTAAGGCCTGATGGTACTATTGATAAGTACAAGGCGCGTCTTGTGGCCAAGGGCTACACTCAGAAAGAAGGCGAAGATTACTTTGACACCTATTCACCTGTTGCTAGGATGACCACCATTCGGGTGCTACTTTCCCTGGCTGCCTCTTATGGTCTTATCATTCATCAAATGGATGTAAAGACAGCTTTTCTCAATGGAGAATTGGAATAGGAAATCTATATGGATCAGCCTGACGGGTTTGTGGTAAAGGGTGAAGAGAGAAAGGTGTGCAAATTGTTAAAATCTTTGTATGGTCTGAAACAGGCACCTAAGCAATGGCATGAGAAGTTTGAAAGAACTCTGACTTCTGCGGGATTTGTCATTAACGAGGCTGATAGGTGTGTTTACTATCGCCATGGTGGGGGCCATAGTGTCATATTATGTTTGTATGTGGATGACATACTGATCTTTGGTACAAACATTAATGCGATCAATGAGGTCAAGTCTTTTCTATCAAAAAAATTTGACATGAAAGATCTGGGAGAAGCCGATGTGATACTAAACATCAAACTTTTAAAGGATGAGAGTGGGATTACTCTAACGCAATCTCACTATGTTGAGAAGGTCTTGAGCCGGTTCGGCTTTATGGATAGCAAGCCTTCTCCAACACCTTATGATCCCAGTGTGACACTCAGAAAGAATAAGAAAGAAACGAGATATCAATTAAGATACTCTCAAATTGTCGGTTCACTCATGTACTTAGCTAGCGCTACAAGACCAGATATCTCTTTTGCTGTGAGCAAATTGAGTAGGTTCATGTCCAACCCGGGTGATGATCATTGGCATGCACTAGAAAGGGTCTTGCACTATCTGAGAGGTACTATGAGTTACGGGATTCACTATTCAGGGCATCCTGCTATGCTAGAAGGATATAGTGATTCAAATTGGATCTCCGATGTTGATGTACTCTATGCCACAAGTGGGTATGTATTTACTCATGGAGGTGGCGCAGTGTCATGGAGGTCTTGTAAACAAACCATATTGACGAGGTCAACTATGGAAGCAGAACTAACTGCTTTGGACACAGCCACTGTAGAGGCAGAATGGCTGCGTGAGCTCTTAATGGACTTGCCTGTGGTTGAAAAACCTGTACCGGCTATTCTTATGAATTGTGACAACCAAACGGTTATCGCTAAAGTGAACAATTCTAAGGATAATGCGAAGTCATCAAGACACGTGAAGAGACGTTTGAAGTCTGTCAGGAAGTTGAGAAACTCCGGAGTAATAACTGTTACGTATATTCAAACAGACAAAAACCTGGCAGATCCCTTTACAAAGGGACTATCACGAAATGTGATAGATATTGCATCGAAGGAGATGGGTTTGAGACCCATAGAAGTTACACCATAGTAGTAACCCAACCTTTGTGATCGGAGATCCCGTGAATTAGGACCTGGGAAGAACAAGCTATTGGTTAACTGAGGAGAGTAATATATGACCGTCTCTATGTGAAGATGCAAAACTCTCATAGCTGTAATGCTCAGAGCTGTAAGGCAGGTTGGCAACATGCCTTAATGTGGTTCTATTGGCTATGCTTAGCAAAGATGCTGTCCTACAGAGCAATCTTGAAAGAACGCACCTATATGAGCTCCGATTGTAAACGTCGCAGTCTATGAGACTTGGGTGATCTCTAGTAAGCTCACGAAGAGACCAGGGAGTACGACGTATATGCTCCAAACCGTGGGGTAGCCTACTGGCAGCCAGGTACTGGTTAAGACTTCGAGTGAAACCTGTTCACACAAAACTAGCAATTCAAGGCATAGTCCATTGTCAAGTTGTGGACGGATGTAGCTTAAAGTTCTAGGCAGAAGTTCAACTTAACAGTCTCTCCTGAAACACTGGTATATTAAACAAGTGGTGAGAAAAAGGCAAATCTCTAAATGGGTATTTGAGATCTGGTGGGGGATTGTTAGAATAAATGGGCTTGGCCCATTAACAAATTCTGAAATCTCAAATGAGCCCATGAATAAAATGGCAAGTGGTGGTGCTAAAGTTTAGTCCCATACCGCTAGTTGAGGAAGAGTTGGACCTCTTTATATAGTGGGTTCTCTCCACCACTCTAAGTGGTGTGTTGAGAAGAGAAAGGGAAGACCACACGCGCTCGCTCGCCTCGCCTCGCCTGGCCGGGCACGGGCACGGGCACGGGCCGGGGCCGGGGCCGGGCCGGCGCGTACGTGCGACATGCGCGTGAATGGTCCGCCGAAATCCGGTCCGTTGCCTTGCAGGGACGCGGCTTCCTTTTGCCGTTTTATTTTTTGGTGTCTTGATAGACAAGTTGATTGTTTCCTTGTCCGGTAAGTTTGACTTGGAAACCAAGTCGGTTTTGAGATCGTGATCGCGACACGATACCGCCTCTGGTTCTCCTATATATACTACTTACCGGCCTCGGCCAAAGATACACCGAAAACATCTAGGGTTTTGCCTCGCCTCGCAACTTGCGCCGCCACGGTAGTCTACCTCATCCCAAACGCCGGCGTGCATCGGTGTGCGGGAGAGCAGGTCTCTGGAACCGTTTGTCCTTGCGATTCTGCACCGGGAGAGGACGAATTAGGTTTTTGGGAAGCGCTTTGCGTGACTGCTCAAGTTCGTCATCACGGATCGTCTTCCGTCCAAGTCGGGCGGTGCTACTCACCGTCGTCTCCATCGCCATCAGCAGCGGATCGTCGCCAACATCGTCATCAACACCGTCGCTCCTGCAGCAGCTAACAAACAGTACGTCCATCGTCATCTGTTCATGTCTCGCTCTACAGCTGTTGTTTTATGTGCGATGATGCTGTGCATGTTTTGCTGTTCACGTAGTATGCTAGATTGTTGCATGCTAGTCTTTGTTATAGTCATGAATTATTTACTGGAATTAATCATGAACTTGTCTAATTTTCCAACACGATTGCGGCTCTGGCGCCGTCCAGTGCTCTGGCCGCGGCGCCACACCACCGGCCACACTGGCCGATTAATTCTCACTTCCGACGGGGCCGACGACTTCTACAACGTGGGCCTCGTGGTCGGCTACAACATGCCGATGGTGGTCGCGCCGGCGAACGCAAACTGTGAGCAAACTGGCTACCTCGCCGACCTGAACGGGCCGTGCCTGCCGGAGCTCCGAGTCGTTGTGGTCCAGGTGAAGGTGGCATGCTTGGACCTGGAGCGCATGTGAAACGTTTGGGGTGGAGGCGTACTGCTGCAGCATCGCCCATGACACGCCGGCGACGTGCGCTCCCACGGCCCCCTGTGGCTCTTCAAGGCCACGTGCCCGCGCGACTACAGCTATGCCTGTGAGGATGGGAGCGTCTACAATGGCGTCCTCGTCCTCTCGCAATAATCGCTACTCTACTTCTATCGCTCCTTCTCTTCTCTGTTGCACTTCCACCGCGGCCACATCGCAGATGCTCGCATCCTCCACCACGACAACCGAATTATTGGCTTCCCATCATCAAGGCACACGATCCCTGCGCGCTGGCACCAGGCCGTCGTTGACCGTCCCCTATGCCTACGCGGCCGGCTATGTCTTGGCGCGCTCCACGCACGCCGAACGACCCGACGTGCAAGACAGCGCTGCTGTCCAGCTTCTGCGCCGACGTGCTCTTCAGCACGCTCACCCAGCCACCGGCGAGACAAATGGGGGGTGGATGGTTCTCAACCAATTTTCACTCTCGGGAAAAGCCACAGGAGAAGCACCTAGGCCTTACGATTTTAGCATGGTGATGAATCAACTAGAACCATCGACAGAAGCAACAATCCAGAAAACATGGTCAAAGCGGCACCGGCAAAAAAAGGCTAGGCATCTCGTACGTGGATTCGGCGGAAACAAACACGCGTGCAGAGGAAAACACACATCAACCCACACGTGCCTTGCAAGTCAACGATGGCCCACATACAACATGAATGGCTAAACCCACACGCGAGAAACCCAATCACGTTAAGAAAATTTACATGAGAGACTTACGGCCACACAAACTTTTCTACACAGCTACATCCCAAAATAATACACGTGTCCACGATGCATACGCCCAGAAGTTGCTATCAACCAAGTGGTAAACTGTGAGAACGTAAACTTCGTTAGATATAGTGTTCTGGGTATGTACAGCCCAGTAAAAAGAGAAACCCAGGTATAACTAACTTTCATGATCCATTTAAGTTCATATGATGATATCTACTTTTTTTTTCTACTCCTACTTTAAAGCAAAGCAGAGACTCCGTTTCAAAAAAAAAAAAAGCAAAGCAGAGACTGGCACCACAACGATCTGTCTTCAGCTCAGTAGCCGTTTCCATGACTGTAAGACTGAAATGCATTAGACCACTAGTAAAACTGCTAGTAGCAGACTTGAACCCCATTCCCAAAGAACCATCTGCACCCAATAGTGCAGGAAATACGCGGCCAAACGAGTCCGTAATGACAGTGAGGGTGCGTTTGGAAGCCAAAGTATTTTTGTGGTTTTTTAGGAATACTGTGGTTTCTGAAAAAACTTTGGTATTCAATACTTTGAGTCGTTTGGGTGAAAAAAATACTGCAGTTCAACAAACCATGGTATCTCTAAAACCGTGGTATTTTTGTTGTATATAAAAAAGAGGCCCTGACCTCTTTTTTTAAAACCGAGAAAGCGCTGGCTTGGTCTCTCTTGTGTCCAACTTCTGGCCATCAACGCCTGTGATGCATAAATCGATAGCTAGCCCATCGATACGTTTGGCTAGAGGCGGACGTACACGTACATGAGCTGCAAACGTCGACCTTCAGTGCATGTGTTAACTACGTCGGTCTTTGGTTGATTACAAGATATAACTCTACTTTAGATCTTAGCATCTAGGAGAACATGCTCGTGCAAGGCTGAATGCATACGGTGGCTATTAGTACAAGCTGATCCCTGAGTGTAGCTGAATATGCATGCAACAACGTAACTGTCGATGCAGACCAAAGAAAACTGAGAAAAACTGCCACTTGCCAAACACCTCAGCAGTTTTATCAAAACTGAGAAAAACTATGATTTTTAGAAACTGAAGTATTTATTGCCCATGTATTGAAATACTTAGGTTTTGGAATACCATGGTTTTGAAAAAACGTTGTTGCCAAACTAGGCCTGATATTGCAACAAAATCGATTCATATACTATATGCAACAGCATAAGGCAAGTCAACATACAAATAGAGTTAGCTACATACAAAGCGAACGGCTTACTGAGCCATAGCAATACACACTGCGCATTAGGAGTAAAATCAGAGTGGATACATACACTCCATAATATTTAGAAAAAGGAGTGGATGCATATGCCGAGTGTAAGCAAGCTATCCACACGGCGTGCTGGAACTATACCGAGTGCAAGAGAGGTAGCAACACACATTGGGGAATGAAACAAGAGCGTGCTCAGTTTGTGCCAGCCAATCTTAATGCCCATGCTGTGCAAAATCACATCTTCTAGGTTCAAATAGGCACTCAATTGCTTTATAATGCAGTAATTTAACATCACCTACTATGGAATGCAATACTTTCATTTCTAAAGGAAAATTTTCAACAGCTGTCCCTGGCATTACATTGACTTCAGTATGAGAATCACTGACATGATACATGATGCATCTTCACATACAAAAACGACCATTTTATCACATTGTCATGCAAACAGAGCAAATTGGCCAGATCTTTATGTTCTCATTTTGGAATTTTCACTATGACTTAATTTAAATAATTAAAAAATCAAACTTTCAGACTGAGTATATATAATAATATGAGTCACCAAGTGGGGGTGCTTTAAAAACCTAGGGACACATGAATACACAATGTGTTGCAGTTTATGCTATTTCCATCAGATAGTACTGAAAGAGAATAACTTTTTCATCAAAATACTACATACATATATAAGAAATATATGAACAGCGCAACGAAAATTGACACTATATTAAAGGCCAGCAAGGATCACACTACATTATCAATCAGCAAATGCAGTCGTGAAGATTGATTTGTGAACTATATGGAACAAGTAACTTAAGGCAATTAACACAGAATACAGAGTTAGATGCATAACAAAACCAACGGGTTTCCAATCCATAACAATCAAGCTGCACTGATGATTTAGTAGACTAAGTGCTAAACGATCATAATAATGCACAAGTTGCTTCATATTGAGTTACTCACAAAGATGAAAATCTAGCTTCATGCAGCAGCTAATTACTGCATTCTAACACTTTTTAACTACTACTCCCTCTGTCCCATAATATAAGAACGTTTTTGGCACTAGTTTAGTGTAAAAAATGTTCTTATATTATGGGACGGAGGGAGTATAAATCATGCTTCAAGTGAAAACTGAAATCCATTATGAATTTGTGAAGATGGGCATTGGTTCACTACCAAAATTTGGCTAGCCAATGTGTGACAAAGCCCAGACTTGGCAAAAGCTGGCAACTTTATGTGAGGTTCGCAAGAAAATTTGGTAAACAAGAAATTACTAGCCAATACTTGGCCAATGCCAAATATTAGCATGCCAATTTTTAGCATCAATCCAAGAATGCTCGATATCTCCATAGAAGAAAGCAGAAAGAATAGTCAGAACCAATTTCAGATCATCCAACATGTCCCAGGAATGCATTACTTATTCAATCCATCTACTAGCAAGTAGCAAACTCAATCAATACTACGTACTAACTATCAGAAACCGAGTAGCTACGAATCAACCTGTAACCCTTCTTTTGATCATTTTTAACCGCCCTTGCATCGTTGTACATTGCTTTGCATATCTGTTTAATTAGAAATACATTACAAAACTCTCCTGCTGTTTCGGTTCAAAATAAAAAGTTGCAACCTACAAACAGAACATCTTCAAGTGCATTGCAAGAAATACATGGACAAACAGAATATGATTGAAATTTACAACAATAACCATTAACAATAGTATTCACTCCAACTGAATCTCCTCACCAACCCACAAGCAGGATCATAAAATATATTGATTTGTGAACTATATGCAACGAGTAACATAACTACATAAGGCAAGTTAACATACAATACAGAGTTGGCAACATACCAAGCCAGCAGTCTTTCAAGCCATAACAAACAATCTTCCGCGTGCAAATGTATACTAGGCTTGGTCGACATTTCAGTGACAAACAATTTCACAAAATGCAGAGCAATTGACCTCATTTGGACAGGAGCAGCATGTCAGGTTTGCGCTGCTTGCTCGGCGTGTTTGGCTTGGAACTTGGCCTGGAGCTCGATGCGGTGCTTCCAGCTGTGCCTGAGGCTACCATTATTCCGGAAGCTGCAACAGCTGCTGCTTTGGCAGCCTTGCGTGCGCTTTTGTCAAGCTCAATCAAGCTCCGGGCTGCCAGGATTGCCTGTGGCACAAGGTCATGACATGCACGGGCATAGACAACCCGCACAGCTTCTGCGGCGGCATCCCGCACCTCCATTGGGTTCAGTGGCGCGAGCAAGCAGTGCCCAAGAACCCTCATCACTGGCTGCAGCAACTCCCACGGGAGCTGCACCCTTGCCTCCCTTACCTCCTCTTCTTTACCACAATTCCGGCCACTGCTGTCTCCATTGACACGCATCTTTGCCAATTCTTCCTCCAGGGCCTTCCCATTCCCATTCTCAGCATCCGTGGACAATGGTGACATGGAGCCCAGAGAATCCCCTTCCTCCACCTCCAACTCCTCATCAAGCTCAAAACGGCACCTGCAATACTGCCCCGCCCACGCAGCCACCGCATTGCAGGCATCCACCTTGGATGCAGGGGGCATCTGCGCGATCTTGGCGTAGTACGCCTCGAAGGCGACCCCTATAATCCCCGCGCGCTTGGTCGACTTCACTGCAGCCTGTGGCTCCAGCGGCGGCGACAGCACGCCCACCACCACATTTGCAGGGGGAGGGGGGATCGGCGGCGGGTGCGGCCGGCGAGGCGATCTCGAGGTGGGGCTGGACTGCGGAGTGTGGTACAGGGAGGGGACGGAGAGGTCGGGGACATGGACAAGCACGGGCTTTCCCTGGCGGCTCTTGGCCTCGGAGGAGTAGACGGCGAGGAGGACGGCCTCGAAGCCAGAAAGCGAGGATGGGAGCGCGGGAGGCAGGCGGAGGAGGTAGAGCGACGAGAGGAGCGGGAGGAAGGCGAGCGCGGCGAGGCGGAGGTCGGGGTCCTGGGAGAGGAGCGTGTCGTAGAGCCAGTGGCAGGCGGGGTCGTCGGCGCCGCCCCCCGCGCGGAGCGCCCCGGAGAGGGCGTCGTAGGCGGCGGCGGAGCGGAGGAGCGCGCGGGCGGGGCGGTCGGAGTCCGCGAGCGCCGAGACGTTGGGGGAGACCTCGGGCGGGAGGATGGAGGCGAGCGCGAGGATGCGGGAGCGCGCCTGGGAGACGGACTCCCACCAGGACGGGGTGGCCGGGTCGGCCGCCGACGCGGCGGCGGAGGCCGGGGAGGATCCGGAGGGGGAGGCGATGGCTCCGGCGGAGGCGGCCGGGGAGGTAGGCATGGCTGGCTGGCTGGCTGGCTTGCCGGCGGCGGAGAAGACGAGATGAGATTTGGAGTCGTCCTCTCTCCCACCCACCCACCCACCCTGTGTTTCAGCTCTGGAATGGGCCTTTTGGTGGTTCCGTGTTTCGGGAGGGGTTATTTTGTAAGACGGAACAAGTTGTTGGCAGTTGTGCAGAGCTGCAGATGCAGATAGATGGTCAATGGGCAGACAGCTCAAGGGAAGGGAAAGGGTGCCGGCGTTCTACGCCGCTGCGCGCAGTCCACCACCAACTTCCCGATTTCAGCGTATATTTTCTATTTATTCTTTAAAGTTTCAACCAAATGTTGAAAAAGTAGCGCCTTTTTTTTTTGCATGATAATACGTATCTCATTCATATTATAAAGATTAAAGTACAAATCACGTAATGGCCGCTACCCCCGGCTGGTTTTGTAGCCCTCTCAGTGGATGGATCTTTTCTCTCTGATGATGAAACGGCTGCAACGGGAATGATTCTCAGAAAGCAGGATGGGAGCGTGATCTTTGCTGCATACAGATTTTTGTTTAATTGTAATGATGCTCTTGAGGCGGAGATCCACGGTCTCATGCAGGGCATGGCTCTTGCTTTGCAACATTCAAACTTGCCAATTATTATGCAGTCTGATTCTTCCGAGGCCTTAGCATGCTTACAGGGTGATGGCCTAGCTCGCTCAGCGTATGGTCATCTGGTTGCGGAAATCCAAGCATTGATGGGAAGCCGGGAGTTTATTCCTCAGAAGCTTAGTAGGGAACAAAATAGGGTAGCAGATTGATTGGCGACATATAGTCGTACTGAGTGTAGCACTGATGTACGGCTACACAGAGGACCCCATGTATAGAGGAACTCTTGCCTCTTGACTGTAACCCTATCATTTTGGAATAAAACTCTTCCCCCCCGCAAAAAAATAAATATTAAAGTACAAATCACGTAATGTCCGACATGACAAAACTGAAAAGATAACGGAACATCTCTGAGCTTGACATCAACGCCCGTCACCTGCCTCTGGCACCACCACAGCAGTCACCAAAGAAAAGAATGACAAATCACCTCTTTACCCGAGCTCGACGCGGCTCCATTGCTGATATGCAGCTTTGCAAACCTCCAAGGTGGCTCACCAAAAGTGAAGCCATTGTCGTTGAACGAATCAGACCGAGGCAACACCCCGGACACGCCATCGAACTCCAGATCTAGCACCCCACCACGACTAAGACGCCGAAGGAGGAAACCATACCTGCCATCCACGAACCACGAACTCAGCACATGTTCCGTCTTCCAGATGTCGTAGATGCAGACCACAATTTGCATCCGCTCCTGGACTACCTCCCAACCTCCGCGCCAACACTAGAGCAAACGTCGTCGCAACGGCGGAGCCCGAGGACACAGGTCCACCACGAGGATGCCGCCACCGCCACGTCATCCTTGCTTGAACAAACTGGTTTTCAAATCCATCTCCAACCATAGGGCCGATGGCCTCGTCATGGAAGGATCCGAAGAATCTTTATTCAACACCGTCATCGTCGCCGCCGAAGCCAAGACGATGAACAGTCTAAAAACCTAGACTACGAGGAAGTAAAAACGATCCACACATGTGGATCCTGCGACCCCCCCGGGGGGGGGGGGGGGGGGCCCCTCATCACCGACGACCGAGATCACCGCCGGAGGACGTTGCTGGAAGATTGGCGTTGGTCTCCTGGCAGCGGCTAGGGTTGGAGCCGCCAGGGACGAGAGCGCTTCTGTATGCTCTACGTATGAAAAAGTAGTGACCTAAGATTTAACGTTTGATTGTAGCCTACGAATATGCATGTGCGATGCTCAAAAAAGAATTTGCATGTGCCGAGGTGGAGAGCACGATAGCGTGGGCCAGTGCTTTTCTTAGGGCATCTTCCAGGCCAACCTCAAATATCCTGCACCCGTTCGGACCGTGCTGTTCGGACCGCAGAAGTCATCCAACGTGATACTGTATCGGTCTACAGCGTGGTTCAATCGCATTTTCTCTCGTAAACTGAAGACAAACGTGAGGAGGTTTGCAAGAGTCCGGAGTGATCCCAAGCTCGCTTCTGACCGCCCTGGCCCACCAAAAAACCCCCCTCTCACGCGCGCTTCCCATCTGGCGACAACTGCCCGCATTCATGCCGTTGTAGAGCGCGCCGCTCCACATTGAAGGCGGCTCAGGGCGGACGCGACCTCTCATTGCCTCCGCCATTTGAAGCGGCGCATCGGCCGAGAGCACCGCCCGCTGCACGCCCAACTGAACACACCTCCTCGCCGCATTCAAACGGCTCCATTAAAACCGTGTGAAAGCCGAGAAACCTACTCAGGCCACACGTCCGTTCATGAGCGGGTCAGCATTAAACGCAACGCCAGCCGAGCTCCTTCTATCCGCCCTCTATTTAAACAAGGCCAGACACGGGGCAAGAATCACACCCCTCCGCCGCTCCCCCATCTCCTCCTTCGCCATTTTCTCCAGTCTTCTGATGGCTTCCGAAGAGCAGTTCTCCAGCATACAAGTCGGCTGGGTGGTCGGCTGAGCCCGCCGAATATGAGCGAGGTGGCTCGGTGCTCCACCTCCCTCGCCTAGCCCGACGGAGCCAGTTGCCGCCCAAGCCGGCGTGTGGTTCAGCAACTCGCCGCTCGAAGCCAGCTCGCAGAGGAGTGGTGAGTTGCTCCATCCCTGCACGGCGGGGAGCACGGCGGCACGGGCCTCGCCGCATCCAGTGCCTGCGACCGCGCCATCCACCGTCAACGCGCGCGTAGCCGCGCCATGCACGCAGAGAAAGAAGCCGGCTGCGCGGATGTCAATGAGGTGGCAGGCCGCACGTTCGCGCCCGCCGCCATCATCGAAGAGAAGTAAAACACGGGAGGCCGCCGCCGCTTGGGTCCCAGGAAGGCCGCCTTCAGTGACCCGGCCGGTTCTCCTTTATCTCAGACCATTCTGGGCACCCGCCTGAGCTCCACGGAAGCATCCTTCCCCTCCGGTTGAAGCATCCTCTTTGCCGTTCCGATGAGCGGCCTAGCCCGACATAGGGAAGATACGGGGGAAGAATATCCCTCCGGGGCTCCCGGCAGTCCGGTTAGCGGGCTGCCGGACATGGGAAAGATAAAGGGATCCGTTGCGACCGGTCGTAGACTAGTGCAGTGTATCCGTGTCATGGGAGTGGAGCTCCACGCGATCGTACGTGCACATAGTTTTAGCTTTTTAGTTGAAAATATGTCCAAAATGTAACCATTTTCGTCCGGTTTGTATGAAATCTGTCATGTTTATATGAAATCCGCCTTGTTTGCACGCATCCGATTTGTTAAAAAAGTTGGTAGGATGGCGTCCTCCCGCATCCATGTCCGCGGACTGGTGCCCCTGTCCGCGGACGGATGCGGGAGGAAATTTGCGGGTTGCCATTGGAGATGCTTTTTGCCACCTATCTTATTCACTGCGACTTCTAAACTAGTTTTTCGACAAAGATCAGATCTGTTAGAAAAGTTGTATAAAGCACCTCAAACGTAATAAATTACATCGAGGTCCTGGCCGGGAGCATGCTTCAGACGGGGCTCTTCTCCGACTCCGACGAGCCCGTCACGCTGGCGGACGACGTCATCGACGTACTCGCCGCCTCCTTCGCCGCGCTGCGCATCTCCGATGCGCCGGCGGCCGACGAGTACCCCAGCGAGGTACTTGACTTTTTTGACTCCCCCCTCTCCCTCGGCGGCAGCACTCCCGCCGGGGCAATGTACCTCTGCGAGGAAGGCCGCCGAAGCCAAGGCCGCGACGGATCGGGCCGCCTCGCCCAACCCGCTGCGCGCCATGATGCAGAGCCTTTGCGTTCACATCGGCACCGACATCGACGCCGCCAACGTCGTCGAGGCGCGGACTCGGCTCGAGGAGGATCGCCAGCGCCTGCTGGCGCCCACCGTGGGGTAGTGATACGTCTCCAACGTATCTATAATTTTTGATTGTTCCATGCTATTATATTATCTGTTTTGGATGTTTAATGGGCTTTATTATGCTCTTTTATATTATTTTTGGGACTAACCTATTAACCGAAGGCCCAGTGCAAATTGCTGTTTTTTGCCTATTTCAGTGTTTCGCAGAAAAGGAATATCAACGGAATCCAAACGGAACAAAACCTTCGCGAGGATCCTTTTTGGAACAAACACAATCCAGGAGACTTGGAGTGGAAGTCAAGGAAGCAACGAGGCAGCCACGAGGCAGGAGGGCGCGCCCAGGGGGGTAGGCGCGCCCCCACCCTCGTGGGCCCCTCGTAGCTCCACCGACCTACTTCTTTCGCCTATATATACTCTTATACCCTGAAAACATCTAGGGGAGCCACGAAACCAGTTTTCCACTGCCGCAACCTTCTGTACCTGTGAAATCCCATCTTGGGGCCTTTTCCGGCGATCTGCCGGAGGGGGATTCGATCACGGAGGGTTTCTACATCAACACCATAGCCTCTTCGATGATTGGTGAGTAGTTTACCACAGACCTTCGGGTCCATACTTATTAGCTAGATGGCTTCTTCTCTCTCTTTGGATCTTAATACAAAGTTCTCCTCGATGTTCTTGGAGATCTATTCGATGTAATACTCTTTTGCGGTGTGTTTGCCGAGATCCGATGAATTGTGGGTTTATGAACTTGATTATCTATGAATATTATTTGGTTCTTCTCTGAATTCTTATATGCATGATTTGATATCTTTGCAAGTCTCTTCGAATTATTGATACATCCATTTTGCATCATGCTTTTATATCGATATTTATTGCATTATGGGCTGTTATTACACGTTATGTCACAATACTTATGCCTATTCTCTCTTATTTTACAAGGTTGGGGGGGGGGGGGGGGGGGGGGGGGGGGGGGGGGGGGGGGGGGGGGGGGGGGGGGGGGGGGGGGGGGGGGGGGGGGGGGGGGGGGGGGGGGGGGGGGGGGGGGGGGGGGGGGGGGGGGGGGGGGGGGGGGGGGGGGGGGGGGGGGGGGGGGGGGGGGGGGGGGGGGGGGGGGGGGGGGGGGGGGGGGGGGGGGGGGGGGGGGGGGGGGGGGGGGGGGGGGGGGGGGGGGGGGGGGGGGGGGGGGGGGGGGGGGGGGGGGGGGGGGGGGGGGGGGGGGGGGGGGGGGGGGGGGGGGGGGGGGGGGGGGGGGGGGGGGGGGGGGGGGGGGGGGGGGGGGGGGGGGGGGGGGGGGGGGGGGGGGGGGGGGGGGGGGGGGGGGGGGGGGGGGGGGGGGGGGGGGGGGGGGGGGGGGGGGGGGGGGGGGGGGGGGGGGGGGGGGGGGGGGGGGGGGGGGGGGGGGGGGGGGGGGGGGGGGGGGGGGGGGGGGGGGGGGGGGGGGGGGGGGGGGGGGGGGGGGGGGGGGGGGGGGGGGGGGGGGGGGGGGGGGGGGGGGGGGGGGGGGGGGGGGGGGGGGGGGGGGGGGGGGGGGGGGGGGGGGGGGGGGGGGGGGGGGGGGGGGGGGGGGGGGGGGGGGGGGGGGGGGGGGGGGGGGGGGGGGGGGGGGGGGGGGGGGGGGGGGGGGGGGGGGGGGGGGGGGGGGGGGGGGGGGGGGGGGGGGGGGGGGGGGGGGGGGGGGGGGGGGGGGGGGGGGGGGGGGGGGGGGGGGGGGGGGGGGGGGGGGGGGGGGGGGGGGGGGGGGGGGGGGGGGGGGGGGGGGGGGGGGGGGGGGGGGGGGGGGGGGGGGGGGGGGGGGGGGGGGGGGGGGGGGGGGGGGGGGGGGGGGGGGGGGGGGGGGGGGGGGGGGGGGGGGGGGGGGGGGGGGGGGGGGGGGGGGGGGGGGGGGGGGGGGGGGGGGGGGGGGGGGGGGGGGGGGGGGGGGGGGGGGGGGGGGGGGGGGGGGGGGGACTAGCTTGACGATAATTCCCATGTGTCCTCGGGAGCGCTTTTCTCTATATAAGAGTTTGTCCAGGCTTGTCCTTTGCTACAAAAAGGATTGGGCCACCTTGCTCCACTTTAGTTACACTTGTAACTTGCTACCCGTTACAAATTATCTTATCACAAAACTATCTGTTACCTATAATTTCAGTGCTTGCAGAGAATACCTTACTGAAAACCGCTTGTCATTTCCTTCTGCTCCTTGTTGGATTCGACACTCTTACTTATCGAAAGGACTACGATAGATCCCCTATACTTGTGGGTCATCAATTATCGGTTTAGTTTGGCCTACTAGATTGATCTTTCTTGCAATGGGAGAAGTGCTTAGCTTTGGGTTCAATCTTGTGGTGCTCGATCCCAGTGACAGAAAGGGAAACGACATGTATTGTATTGTTGCCATCGAGGATAAAAAGATGGGGTTTATATCATATTGCTTGAGTTTATCCCTCTACATCATGTCATCTTGCCTAATGCGTTACTCCGTTCTTATGAACTTAATACTCTAGATGCATGCTGGATAGCGGTTGATGTGTGGAGTAATAGTAGTAGATGCAGAATCGTTTCGGTCTACTTGACACGGACGTGATGCCTATATTCATGATCATTGCCTTAGATATCATCATAACTATGCACTTTTCTATCAATTGCTCGGTAGTAATTTTCACCCACCGTAATATATGCTATCTTGAGAGAAGCCACTAGTGAAACCTATGGCCCCCGGGTCTATTTTACATCATATTAGTTTCCCGTCAACTACTATTTCTGTCGCTGTTTATTTTGCAATCTTTATTTTCCAATCTATACAACAAAAATACCAAAAATATTTATTTTATTATCTTTATCAGATCTCACTTTTGCAAGTGGCCATGAAGGGATTGACAACCCCTTTATCACGTTGGCTGCAAGGTTCGTGATTGTTTGTGCAGGTACTAGGCGATTTGCGTGTAGTCTCCTACTGGATTGATACCTTGGTTCTCAAAAACTAAGGGAAATACTTACGCTACTTTGCTGCATCACCCTTTCCTCTTCAAGGGAAAACCAACGCGTGCTCAAGAGGTAGCAAGAAGGATTTCTGGCGCCGTTGCCGGGGAGATCTACGCCAAGTCTAGACATACCAAGTACCCATCACAAACTCTTATCCCTCGCATTACATTATTTGCCATTCGCCTCTCGTTTTCCTCTCCCCCACTTCTAAAACGATTTTTGAAAACCTTTGCCTTTTCTTCGCCTTCTTCCCGTATGTATCTTTGTTTGTGTTTCCATGTGCCTTCTATTTGCTTGCATCTTTGCTTGCTAAAAATCTATTGATATGGATCCACTTAAAGTGTTCTACTTAGATCATCTTCGATCCTTATGCGCTCGTGCTGAAACCCCAACTAGCCTAGTTGATGGGAAATCTTTAGATGTGCATGCTCATTTTGTGCGTCACCGTTTGTCTGAAAAAGGGAGACTCTTATGGGATCAAATAAACAGATTGCTGTGTTATGCTTGGAATCTTTG
The DNA here is from genome assembly GCA_036873465.1 of Thinopyrum obtusiflorum. NCBI lineage: Eukaryota > Viridiplantae > Streptophyta > Magnoliopsida > Poales > Poaceae > Thinopyrum > Thinopyrum obtusiflorum. The sequence goes on from JAAAWM010011239.1 coordinate 48,930, forward strand.
TGAAATTTATGATTTTACTTGTTACTCTAAGAACCCTAAAAAACACCTCCCCTACCTATGTGAGTTTAATGATAATGAAATCTTATCTTCTTATGCAAAGGGTGTTTATAGTTACTACGATATCGAACAAATTGAAGAATTTGTTGCTTTTAAGGGTGCTTATGAAGTTGCTTCTTTGATTGAAAAGTATGATATTACTCTCTACGAATCTGAAAATTTTGACATACTTAAATATTGCTATGAAAACTATGCTCATAATGTCTATGTCAAAGAATTTATTGAAAGAATGACCGTTGCTTCTGAAGAAAGTAATGATATGCATGAATCTATAGATAATTATGATTCCGATGATTTGACTGAAATATCCCTTGATGAACATGATGCTTGCTATTCTTGTGGCCATGATGCCAATATTTATGAAGATGAATTTGCTATGGTTCCTTATGTTAAACATGAGATCGTTGCTATTGCACCCATACTTGATAGTTCCTTCGATGAAAAGCATGATTGCAATGATATTATTATAAATTCTCTTGATGTCAATTGTGCTAATAATATGCAAAACCCTAAGCTTGGGGATGCTAGTTTTGCTATGTCTACTACTTGTTGCAATGATCATGATTGGGGTGATTCTTCTTATGATCTTGAAAATTTATTTAAGCCCCATGATGAATATGAGATTGATAATAATGTTTGCAATAATATTGAAAGTGGGTTTGGAAGAGTGTCAACTTTAGATCCCACATATTTGGAGAATGTTCAATCATATGAAGTTGTTGATAAAAGTGGGTTTGGAGAGGTCATGACTTTAGTTAATGTTAATCCCACTATTTTGGAAGAGTGTCAACTTTGCATACATGTGGATCGTGTTAAGAATATGTTTTGTGATAGCTATATTGTTGAATTTGCTTATGATCCTACATGTAATTATTATGAGAGAGGAAAATATGGTTGTAGAAATTTTCATGTTACTAAATTACCTCTCGTTATGTTGAGATTGCTATTGTTTCTTTCCGCTTCCTTGCATATGCTAGTTTTTGCTTGCCTTGATAATTTGTTTGCCTATAAGATGCCTATGAATAGGAAGTATGTTAGACTTAGATATGTTTTTCATATACTATATGATGCTCTCTTTGTGCTTCAATTCTTGTCTTTCATGTGAGCATCATCGAAATTATCAATGCCTAGCTAGGGGCGTTAAACGATAGCGCTTGTTGGGAGGCAACCCAATTTTATTTTTGTTCCTTTTTACTAATAAATAATTAATATAGCCTCTGTTTAGATGTGGTTTTATGTTTTAATTAGTGTTTGTGCCAAGTAGAACCGTTGGGAAGACTTGGGTGAAGTCTTTGTGATCTTGCTGTAAAAAACAGAAACTTTAGCGCTCACGAGATTAGCTGCCATTTTTTACTGGAGAGTGATTTTAGGTTGATTCTTTTTGAAGATGATTAATAGACAAATTCCTCACGTCCACCAATTTATTTCAGAATTTTTGGAATTCCAGAAGTATACGTTTGATACAGATTACTACAGACTATTCTGTTTTTGACAGATTCTGTTTTTCGTGTGTTGTTTGCTTATTTTGATGAATCTATGGCAAGTATCGGGGGGTATGAACCATAGAGAAGTTGGAATACAGTAGGTTTAACACCAATATAAATAAATAATGAGTTCATTACAGTACCTTAAAGTGGTGATTTGTTTTCTTATACTAACAGAGCTCATGAGATTTTCTGTTTAAGTTTTGTGTTGTGAAGTTTTCAAGTTTTTGGGTAAAGATTTGATGGATTTTTGAACAAGGAGTGGCAAGAGCCTAAGCTTGGGGATGCCCAAGGCACCCCAAGGTAAAATTCAAGGACAACCAAAAGCCTAAGCTTGGGGATGCCCCGGAAGGCATCCCCTCTTTCGTCTTCGTCTATCGGTAACTTTACTCGAGGCTATATTTTTATTCACCACATGATATGTGTTTTGCTTGGAGCGTCTTGTATGATTTGAGTCTTTGATTTTTTATGACCCACAAGTATAGGGGATATATTGTAGTCCTTTCGATAAGTAAGAGTGTCGAACCCAACGAGGAGTAGAAGGAAATGACAAGCGGTTTTCAGTAAGGTATTCTCTGCAAGCACTGAAATTACAGGTAACGGATAGTTTTGTGATAAGATAATTTGTAACGGGTAGCAAGTAACAAGTGTAAATAAAGTGCAGCAAGGTGGCCCAATCCTTTTTGTAGGGGGGGGGGGGGGGGGGGGGGGGGGGGGGGGGGGGGGGGGGGGGGGGGGGGGGGGGGGGGGGGGGGGGGGGGGGGGGGGGGGGGGGGGGGGGGGGGGGGGGGGGGGGGGGGGGGGGGGGGGGGGGGGGGGGGGGGGGGGGGGGGGGGGGGGGGGGGGGGGGGGGGGGGGGGGGGGGGGGGGGGGGGGGGGGGGGGGGGGGGGGGGGGGGGGGGGGGGGGGGGGGGGGGGGGGGGGGGGGGGGGGGGGGGGGGGGGGGGGGGGGGGGGGGGGGGGGGGGGGGGGGGGGGGGGGGGGGGGGGGGGGGGGGGGGGGGGGGGGGGGGGGGGGGGGGGGGGGGGGGGGGGGGGGGGGGGGGGGGGGGGGGGGGGGGGGGGGGGGGGGGGGGGGGGGGGGGGGGGGGGGGGGGGGGGGGGGGGGGGGGGGGGGGGGGGGGGGGGGGGGGGGGGGGGGGGGGGGGGGGGGGGGGGGGGGGGGGGGGGGGGGGGGGGGGGGGGGGGGGGGGGGGGGGGGGGGGGGGGGGGGGGGGGGGGGGGGGGGGGGGGGGGGGGGGGGGGGGGGGGGGGGGGGGGGGGGGGGGGGGGGGGGGGGGGGGGGGGGGGGGGGGGGGGGGGGGGGGGGGGGGGGGGGGGGGGGGGGGGGGGGGGGGGGGGGGGGGGGGGGGGGGGGGGGGGGGGGGGGGGGGGGGGGGGGGGGGGGGGGGGGGGGGGGGGGGGGGGGGGGGGGGGGGGGGGGGGGGGGGGGGGGGGGGGGGGGGGGGGGGGGGGGGGGGGGGGGGGGGGGGGGGGGGGGGGGGGGGGGGGGGGGGGGGGGGGGGGGGGGGGGGGGGGGGGGGGGGGGGGGGGGGGGGGGGGGGGGGGGGGGGGGGGGGGGGGGGGGGGGGGGGGGGGGGGGGGGGGGGGGGGGGGGGGGGGGGGGGGGGGGGGGGGGGGGGGGGGGGGGGGGGGGGGGGGGGGGGGGGGGGGGGGGGGGGGGGGGGGGGGGGGGGGGGGGGGGGGGGGGGGGGGGGGGGGGGGGGGGGGGGGGGGGGGGGGGGGGGGGGGGGGGGGGGGGGGGGGGGGGGGGGGGGGGGGGGGGGGGGGGGGGGGGGGGGGGGGGGGGGGGGGGGGGGGGGGGGGGGGGGGGGGGGGGGGGGGGGGGGGGGGGGGGGGGGGGGGGGGGGGGGGGGGGGGGGGGGGGGGGGGGGGGGGGGGGGGGGGGGGGGGGGGGGGGGGGGGGGGGGGGGGGGGGGGGGGGGGGGGGGGGGGGGGGGGGGGGGGGGGGGGGGGGGGGGGGGGGGGGGGGGGGGGGGGGGGGGGGGGGGGGGGGGGGGGGGGGGGGGGGGGGGGGGGGGGGGGGGGGGGGGGGGGGGGGGGGGGGGGGGGGGGGGGGGGGGGGGGGGGGGGGGGGGGGGGGGGGGGGGGGGGGGGGGGGGGGGGGGGGGGGGGGGGGGGGGGGGGGGGGGGGGGGGGGGGGGGGGGGGGGGGGGGGGGGGGGGGGGGGGGGGGGGGGGGGGGGGGGGGGGGGGGGGGGGGGGGGGGGGGGGGGGGGGGGGGGGGGGGGGGGGGGGGGGGGGGGGGGGGGGGGGGGGGGGGGGGGGGGGGGGGGGGGGGGGGGGGGGGGGGGGGGGGGGGGGGGGGGGGGGGGGGGGGGGGGGGGGGGGGGGGGGGGGGGGGGGGGGGGGGGGGGGGGGGGGGGGGGGGGGGGGGGGGGGGGGGGGGGGGGGGGGGGGGGGGGGGGGGGGGGGGGGGGGGGGGGGGGGGGGGGGGGGGGGGGGGGGGGGGGGGGGGGGGGGGGGGGGGGGGGGGGGGGGGGGGGGGGGGGGGGGGGGGGGGGGGGGGGGGGGGGGGGGGGGGGGGGGGGGGGGGGGGGGGGGGGGGGGGGGGGGGGGGGGGGGGGGGGGGGGGGGGGGGGGGGGGGGGGGGGGGGGGGGGGGGGGGGGGGACGTTGTCTTCCTTGTCCAACATCAACTCTTTAGCATGTCATATTTTAATGAGTGCTCACAATCATAAAAGATGTCCAAGATAGTATATTTATATGTGAGAACCACTCTTTCTTTATTACTTCCTATTAATTGCAACGATGACCAAAACTATGCTTGTCAACTCTCAACAACTTTTAATCAGCATACTCTTTATATGTGAAGTCATTACTCTCCATAAGATCAATATAATCTCTTTGTTTCTTTTTATTCTTTCTTCTTCTTTTATTCACTCAAGATCATAGCAAGATAATCAAGCCCTTGACTCAACACTAATCTTTATTATATATAGCTCACGGACTCGATTACATAGAAGGATCATAAAGCAAAACTCAAAACTAAATCATACTAAAACTTTATTCTACTAGATCAAGATATTACTAAAACGATCGAACTAAGAAAAACAGTAAAGATAGGAGTGTGATGGTGATACGATACCGGGGCACCTCCCCCAAGCTTGGCAGTTGCCAAGGGGAGTGCCCATACCCATGTGATTATGTCTCCTTCTTCGGGGGTGGTGATGATGGATAATCGCACATCGAGCGTAGCAGATCTTCCAGCTTACGGATAATGCCCTTGAGTGCGACGATATGCTCCTTCAACAAAATATTTTCACGTGTGAGATACTTGTTTTGTATACGAGCTAGCTCAATCATCTTGAAAGCTTCAATCTCAGTTGGAGTAAAGAGAGGTGGAAGGATGTCTTCTTCTTCTGCTGCCGGGGCCTGATCCTCCACGGTCTTCTTGATCCCATCATCCTTGTTGATCTCCCCGGGTTCTTCTCTCTTCAGCTCTATCTTCATTAGCCAAGCATCATTGCCCTGATTGTTGGAGGAGGGGGACGACATGATGCCTGGTCTTCACGACTCTGACAGAAAATAGCTCGAAACAAAAACAGAGGATATTTGCGTGATACGGTGGTCAAAACCTTCGGGAGATTATATAATGAATTTTTACCGACCAGAAGAAGTATCGTGCAAGAAAATGGAGTCCGGAGAGCACACGAGGTGCCCATGAGGCAGGGGGCACGCCCAGGGGGTAGGGCGCGCCCTCCACCCTCGTGGAAGCCTCGTGTCCTTCCCGGACTACTTCTTATTTTCCTATTTTCTTAAATATTCCAAAACAGAGAAAAATTGCCATTAGAACTATTTTGGAGTCGGTTTACTTACCGTACCATGTACCTATTCCTTTTCGGAGTCTGAAACGTTCTAGAAAGTGTCTCTTATGTATTCCTCCGGGGTTACGGTTTCAACAATATTAGTTTCAACATTTATAGGATTACCTGAGATATAATGTTTGATTCTTTGACCGTTCACCACCTTCGGATTTGTGCCTTCGAAGTTGTTGATTTTTATGGCTCCGGAACGGTAGACCTCCTCGATAACGTAAGTACCTTCCCATTTAGAGAGAAGCTTTCCTGCAAAAAAACCTTAAACAAAAGTTGTATAGCAACACATAATCACCTACATTAAACTCACGCTTTTGTATCCTTTTGTCATGCCATCTTTTAACTTTTTCTTTGAACAATTTGGCATTCTCATAGGCTTGGGTTCTCCATTCATCAAGTGAGCTAATGTCAAATAACCTCTTCTCACCGGCAAGTTTGAAATCATAATTGAGCTCTTTAATAGCCCAATATGCCTTATGTTCTAGTTCGAGGGGTAAGTGACATGCTTTTCCATAAACCATTTTATACGGAGACATACCCATAGGATTTTTATATGCAGTTGTATAGGCCCATAATGCATCATCAAGTTTCTTGGACCAATTCTTTCTAGATCTATTAATAGTCTTTTGCAAAATTAATTTGAGCTCTCTATTACTCAATTCTACTTGACCACTAGACTGCGGGTGATAAGGGGATGCAATTCTATGATTAACATCATACTTAGCAAGCATTTTACGGAAAGCACCATGAATAAAATGTGAACCACCATCAGTCATTAAATATCTAGGGACTCCAAACCTCGGAAAAATAACTTCTTTAAGCATCTTAATAGAGGTGTTTGTAAGTGCATCTAGTGCCCCTTAGTGATTTTGGTGTATTGAAGACTTATAGGTTAAGGGACTAATGTGTTTGTGAGTGTACACAGGTCTATAAGTATATGAGGAGTTTGATATTTACAGAGAAAGTCGACCCCTAAAAATGAAGTTCTTCGACTGAAGACTTTGGATTTTTGAAAATTGGTGTGACCTTGAAGACTTGGTATTCATTCGAGGAACATGAAGCGTGAAGACTTTTGTGTTCGCAGTTTCATTTTCTCTTTCTTGAGTCATAGGAAACACCGTACTGTTAAAGGGGGTCGAGGAAATACTAAGGAAATTTTTTCCATGTGACGCTCAACTCAAAATCCTACACCTACCAATCCCTTCGAGTGAAGTCATTGGAAATCTCATACAGTTCAGTCATATTCTTCAGTGACAGAGATGAAGTGCTTCTGGTCTCTGAGGAATTTGTTCTGACTGAGGAGTTAGGAATTCGCCAGTGCGGATTGCCTACACAGTGAGGAACATGATAGCCCTGAGGAATTTGATACTCAAATTTCCGACCGTTGTTGTGCTACGCGCCAGCTGTCCCAAAATATCTACCCACCTAACGGTCATATCATTGAAGGGCATTTATGTCTTATCATGTCGGGCTGCTCCCTAGGCTATAAATAGCTGCCCCCCCACAACCACTAGCTGGTTGGCTGCTCTGAGAGAAACCAACACTTGTCATTTGAGAGCATCCCATCCTCCGAGGACTTTGAGCTAAAATCATCGAGTGAGGAAAACCCAAACCCAAACACCTACAAACCCAAAGTGATTGAGCATCACTGAAGAGATTGATCTTGCGTAGATCCGACGCTTCTTACCTTTGAAGACTGTGCTTCTTCCAGACGGTTAGGCGTCATGGTCTAGAGCATCCAAGAGGAAATTGTGGATCGCCGAGTGACCGAGTTTGTGAAGGTTTAGAAGTCACCTGAAGACTTACCACGAGTGATTGGGCGAGGTCTGTGTGACCTTAGTTCAAGGAGAATACGGTGAGGACTGTGTGTCCGGGACTGTGTGTCCTCAGGTTTAAATACCTAGCCGCTCCAACCAGACGTACAACTGAGACAGCAGTTGGAACTGGTCTACCAAATCATTGTCTTCACCAAGCCTACTGGTTCTATTTCCTCAACTCTTTCATTTCCTCATTACTGTGTTGTGTGCCTGTTCATATCTGTTTGAAGACTTTGACTGAAGACTTTCTCAATTTCCTCAGTTCAATTTCTTCAGTCTGTTTGTCTTCATCCTGTGTCATCCTGTGTTTACACTTTCTTACTCTGTGCTTGTCTTCATTTCATCATGATGGCCATGCTTGTGTTCTGTTATGTTTACATCTGAGTACTTATTCCGCTGCAAGTAGTTCTTCGCTTAGGAATTTCCTCACCCTGAAATTCCTCAGTGAAGAATTCATAAAAATCGCCTATTCACCCCCCCTCTAGTCGATATAACGCACTTTCAGTGTTATGATCAGCACTACTAGTTGGAATAGCCTCTACCCACTTAGTAACGTAATCAACAGCAACTGAAATATGTGTATACCCATTAGAGGAAGGAAACGGTCCCATATAATCAAAGCGCCAAACATCAAATGGTTCAATAACAAGTGAGTAATTCATAGGCATTTCCTGGTGTCTACTAATATTACCAATTCTTTGACATTCATCACAAGATAAAACAAACTTATGAGCATCCTTGAAGAGAGTAGGCCAATAAAAACCGGATTGCAGTACCTTATGTGCAGTTCTATCTCCAGCGTGGTGCCCTCCATAAGCCTCGGAGTGACACTTGCGTAGGATATGTTCCTGTTCATGCTCAGGTATACAACGCCTAATAACACCATCTACTCCTTCTTTATAGAGATGTGGGCCATCCCAGAAGTAATGTCTTAAATCATAGAAAAACTTTTTCTTTTGCTGGTATGTGAAACTAGGTGGTATAAATTTAGCAACAATGTAATTAGCATAATCAGCATACCATGGAGCAGTATGAGAGGCATTTATGACAGCTAGTTGGTCATCAGGAAAGCTATCATCAATAGGTAGTGGGTCATCAAGAACATTCTCTAACCTAGACAAGTTGTCTGCAACGGGGTTCTCAGCTCCCTTTCTATCAATAATATGTAAATCAAATTCTTGTAGCAAGAGAACCCATCTAATAAGTCTAGGTTTAGCATCTTTCTTTTCCATAAGATATTTAATAGAAGCATGATCAGTGTGAATATTTACTTTAGAATCAACAATATAAGGTCTGAACTTATCACAAGCAAAAACAACTGCTAAAAATTGTTTTTCAGTAGTAGCATAATTTCTCTGGGCATTGTCTAGAGTTTTACTAGCATATTGAATAACATTTAACTTCTTATCAACTCTTTGTCCTAAAACAGCACCAACAACATAATCGCTAGCATCACACATAATTTCGAAGGGTAAATTCCAATCAGGTGGCTGAACAATAGGTGCAGAGATTAATGCTTTCTTAAGTATTTCAAATGCCTCTACAAAATCATCATCAAAGACAAAAGGTATATCTTTTTGTAATAGATTAGTCAGAGGCCGAGAGATTTTTGAGAAGTCCTTAATGAACCTCCTATAAAAACCGGCATGGCCAAGGAAACTTCTTATACCTTTGATGTCCTTGGGACACGGCATCTTTTCAATAGCATCAACTTTAGCTTTATCAACTTCAATACCTCTTTCTGAAATTTTATGCCCCAAGACAATACCTTCATTAACCCTAAAGTGGCATTTCTCCCAGTTCAAGACAAGGTTAGTTTCTTCACATCTCTGCAAAACTCGATCAAGGTTGCTCAAGCAATCATCAAAAGAGGATCCATAAACGGAGAAATCATCCATGAAGACCTCACAAATCTTTTCACAAAAGTCAGAGAATATAGCCATCATGCATCTTTGAAAGGTAGCAGGTGCATTACATAAACCAAAAGGCATACGTCTATAAGCAAAAGTACCGAAAGGGCAAGTAAAAGTGGTATTTTCCTGATCCTCAGCTGACACAGGTATTTGAGAGAAACCAGAGTAACCATCTAGAAAGCAAAAATGTGTATGTTTGGATAATCTTTCTAGCATTTGATTAATGAATGGCAAGGGGTAATGATCTTTTTTAGTAGCTTTATTTAATTTACGGAAATCAATTACCATCCTATAACCTGTAATAATTCTTTGTGGGATCAATTCATCTTTATCATTAGGAACAACAGTAATACCTCCCTTCTTGGGGACACAATGGACATGACTTACCCACTGACTATCAGCAACGGGATAAATTATACCTGCCTCCAGGAGCTTTAATATTTCCTTTCTTACCACTTCTTTCATCTTAGGATTTAGCCGTCGTTGGTGATCAATAACTGGTTTGGCGTCTTTCTCCAAATTTATTTTGTGTTGACATAGAGTGGGACTAATGCCCTTAAGATCATCAAGAGTATATCCAATAGCAGCGCGGTGCTTCTTCAGAGTTTTCAATAATTTCTCTTCCTCCTTCTCTAAAAGGTTAGCACTAATAATAACAGGATATATCTTCTTTTCATCAAGATAAGCATATTTAAGAGTATCAGGTAATGGTTTAAGCTCAAACACGGGATCACCCTTGGGTGGAGGGGGATCCCCTAGGATTTCAACAGGCAAGTTGTGTTTCAGAATAGGTCCCTGTTTAAAGAATACTTCATCTATTTCCCTTCTTTCATTCATAAACATATCATTTTCATGGTCAAGCAAATATTGTTCTAAAGGATCACTAGGAGGCACGGCAATAGAAGCAAGACCAATAATTTCATCTTTACTAGGCAATTCCTCATTACGGGGTTGTCTACGAAATTTAGAAAAATTAAACTCATGAGACATATCACGCAAACCAATAGTAACAACATCCTTTTCGCAGTCTATCTTAGCATTAACAGTATTCAAGAAGGGTCTACCAAATATAATGGGACAAAAGCTATCTTGTGGGGAACCAAGAACAAGAAAATCAGCAGGATATTTAACCTTCCCACACAAGACTTCAACATCTCTAACAATCCCAATCGGTGATATAGTATCTCTATTGGCAAGCTTAATGGTAACATTGATATCTTCTATCTCAGCAGGTGCAATATCATGCATAATTTCTTCGTATAAAGAATGAGGTATGGCACTAGCACTAGCACCCATATCACACAAGCCATGATAACAATGATCTCCTATTTTAACAGAAATAACGGGCATGCCTACAACAGGTTTATGTTTATCTTTAGCACCAGGTTTAGCAATTCTAGCAGTTTCCTCACAGAAATAAATAACATGCCCATCGATATTATCAGCCAAGAGATCTTTAACCATAGCAATACTAGGTTCAACTTTAATTTGCTCAGGAGGTGTATAAGTTCTAGTATTACTCTTACGAACCACAGTTGAAGCTTTAGCATGATTCTTTATCCTAACAGGGAAAGGTGGCTTCTCAACATAAGCAGTAGGAACAATAGGATCATTATAAGTGATAGTATTTTCTTCAACTTTAATAGGTGCAACTACTTTTACTTCAACGGGAGGATTATATTTAAACCACTTCTCCTTAGGGAGATCAACATGAGTAGCAAAGGATTCACAAAAAGAAGCTACTATCTGAGAGTCAAGTCCATATTTAGTGCTAAATTCATGGAAAGCATCGGTATCCATAAAAGATTTAACACAATCAAACTTAGGTGTTATGCCTGACTCTTTACCTTCGTCGAGGTCCCAGTCTTCAGCGTTGCATTTAATTCTTTCCAATAAATCCCATTTGAATTCAATAGTCTTCATCATAAAGGAACCAGTACAAGAAGTATCGAGCATGGATTGATTATTACGAGAAAGCCGAGCATAAAAATTCTGAATAATCATTTCTCTTCAGAGCTCATGATTGGGGCATGAATATAACATTGACTTAAGCCTCCCCCAAGCTTGAGCGATGCTTTCTCCTTCGCGAGGCCAAAAATTATATATATAATTACGATCACGATGAACAAGATGCATAGGATAAAACTTCTGATGAAATTCCAATTTCAATCGTTTGTAGTCCCATGATCCCATATCATCACATAGCCTATACCATGTCAATGCATCTCCCTTCAAAGATAAAGGGAAGACCTTCTTCTTGATAACATCATCGGGCATACCTGCAAGCCTAAATAATCCACAAACTTCATCCACATAGATTAAGTGTAAATCGGGATGCAATGTTCCATCTCCTGCAAAAGGATTAGCTAGCAGTTTCTCTATCATACCTGAAGGAATTTCAAAGTAAACATTTTCAGTAGGTTGAGGAGCAACTATTTGCTCTACTGGTCAGGGTGAAGATACCCCGAACAAGCCCCTCAAAGGATTACTTTCCATAGTAACAAGTGACAGTAAATTTCAGCACACTATATAAATTTTTCCTTACCAAATTCCACCTACCAAAGGCGCTTCACTCCCCGGCAACGGCGCCAGAAAACAGTCTTGATGACCCACAAGTATAGGGGATCTATCGTAGTCCTTTTGATAAGTAAGAGTGTCAAACCCAACGAGGAGCAGAAGGAAATGACAAGCGGTTTTCAGTAAGGTATTCTCTGCAAGCACTGAAATTACAGGTAACAGATAGTTTTGTGATAAGATAATTTGTAACGGGTAGCAAGTAACAAGTGTAAATAAAGTGCAGCAAGGTGGCCCAATCCTTTTTGTAGCAAAGGACAAGCCTGGACAAACTCTTATATAGAGAAAAGCGCTCCCGAGGACACATGGGAATTATCGTCAAGCTAGTTTTCATCACGTTCATATGATTCGCGTTCGGTACTTTGATAATTTGATATGTGGGTGGACCGGTGCTTGGGTGCTGTCCTTACTTGGACAAGCATCCCACTTATGATTAACCCCTATTGCAAGCATCTGCAACTACAAAAGAAGTATTAAGGTAAACCTAACCATAGCATGAAACATATGGATCCAAATCAGCCCCTTACGAAGCAACGCATAAACTAGGGTTTAAGCTTCTGTCACTCTAGCAACCCATCATCTACTTATTACTTCCCAATGCCTTCCTCTAGGCCCAAACAATGGTGAAGGGTCATGTAGGCGGCGTTCACATAACACCACTAGAGGATAGGCAACATACATCTCATCAAAATATCGAACGAATACCAAAGTCACATGACTACTAATAGCAAGACTTCTCCCATGTCCTCAGGAACAAACGTAACTACTCACAAAGCATATTCATGTTCATAATCAGAGGGGTATTAATATGCATAATGGATCTGAACATATGATCTTCCACCAAATAAACCAACTAGCATCAACTACAAGGAGTAATCAACACTACTAGCAACCTACAGGTACCAATCTGAGGCTTTGGGACAAAGATTGGATACAAGAGATGAACTAGGGTTTGAGAGGAGATGGTGCTGGTGAAGATGTTGATGGAGATTGACCCCCTCCCGATGAGAGGATCATTGGTGATGACGATGGCGACGATTTCCCCCTCCCGGAGGGAAGTTTCCCTGGCAGAACAGCTCTGCCGGAGCCCTAGATTGGTTCCGCCAAGGTTCCGCCTCGTGGCGGCGGAGTTTCTTCCCGAAAGCTTGCTTATGATTTTTTCCAGGGTAAAAGACTTCATATAGCAGAAGATGGGCACCGGAGGCCTGCCAGGGGGCCCACGAGGCAGGGGGCGCGCCCAGGGGGGTAGGGCGCGCCTCCCACCCTCGTGGCCAGGGTGTGGCCCCTTCTGGTAGTTTCTTCGCTCAGTATTTTTTATTATTTCCAAAAATGACTTCCGTGAAGTTTCAGGACTTTTGGAGTTGCGCAGAATAGGTCTCTAATATTTTCTCCTTTTCCAGCCCAGAATTCCAGCTGCCGGCATTCTCCCTCTTCATGTAAACCTTGTAAAATAAGAGAGAATAGGCGTAAGTATTGTGACATAATGTGTAATAACAGCCCATAATGCAATAAATATCGATATAAAAGCATGATGCAAAATGGACGTATCACTTTTTAGTTTACCACAATCATCCTTGTTGTACACACCTTTTGGGAGAGACACACATGAATCGGAATTTATTAGAATACTCTATGTGCTTCACTTATATCTTTTGAGCTAGATAATTTTGCTCTAGTGCTTCACTTATAACTTTTTAGAGCACGGTGGTGGTTTTATTTTATAGAAATTATTGATCTCTCATGCTTCACTTATATTATTTTGAGTGTCTTTTAGAACATCATGGTAATTTGCTTTGGCTAAAAAATTAGTCCTAATATGATAGGCATCCAAGATGGGTATAATAAAAACTTTCATATAGAGTGCATTACATACTATGATAAGTTTGATACTTGATAGTTGTTTTGAGATATAAAGGTGGTAATGTTAGAGTCATGCTAGTTGGGTAATTGTGGAATTGAGAAATACTTGTGTTGAGGATTGCAAGTCCCGTAGCATGCACGTATGGTAAACGTTGTGTGACAAATTTGAAGCATGGGGTGTTCTTTGATTGCTTTCCTTATGAGTGGCAGTCGGGGACGAGCGATGGTCTTTTCCTACCAATCTATCCCTCTAGGAGCATGCGCGTAGTGCTTAGTTTTGATGACTTGTAGAATTTTGCAATAAGTATGTGAGTTTCTTTATGACTAATGTTGAGTCCATGGATTATATGCACTCTCACCCTTCCATCGTTGCTAGCCTCTTCGGTATCGTGCATTGCCCTTTCTCACCTTGAGAGTTGGTGCAAACTTCGCCGGTGCATCCAAATCCCATGATATGATACGCTCTATCACACATAAGCCTCCTTATATCTTCCTCAAAATAGCCACCATACCTACCTATTATGGCATGTCCATAGCCATTCCGAGATATATTGCCATGCAACTTACCACCGTTCTGTTTATTATGACACGCTCCATCATTGTCATATTGCTTTGCATGATCATGTAGTTGACATCATATTTGTGGCAAAGCCACCTTCATAATTCTTTCAGACATGTCGCTCTTGATTCACTGCATATCCCGGTACACCGCCGGAGGCATTCACATAGAGTCATATTTTGTTCTAAGTATCGAGTTGTAATTCTTGAGTTGTAAGTAAATAGGAGTGTGATGATTTTCATTATTAGAACATTGTCCCATGTGAGGAATGGATGATGGAGACTATGATTCCCCCACAAGTCGGGATGAGACTCCAGATGAAAAAAAAGAGGCCAAAGAAGCCCAAATAAAAAAGAGAGGCCAAAGAAGCCCAAACAAAAAAAATGAGAGAAAAAGAGAGAAGGGACAATGTTACTATCCTTTTTCCACACTTGTGCTTCAAAATAGCACCATGATCTTCATGATAGAGAGTTTCTTATTTTGTCACTTTCATATACTAGTGGGGATTTTTCATTATAGAACTTGGCTTGTATATTCCAATGATGGGCTTCCTCAAAATGCCCTAGGTCTTCGTGAGCAAGCAAGTTGGATGCACACCCACTTAGTTTCTTTTGTTGAGCTTTCATATATTTATAGCTCTAGTGCATCCGTTGCATGGCAATCCCTACTCCTTGCATTGGCATCAATTGATGAGCATCTCCATAGCCCGTTGATTAGCCGCGTCAATGTGAGACTTTCTCCCTTTTTGTCTTCTCACATAACCTCCATCATCATATGCTATTCCACCCATAGTGCTATGTCCATGGCTTGCGCTCATATATTGCGCAAAAGTTGAAAGAGTTTGAAAAGGCTAAGTATGAAACAATTGCTTGGCTTATCATCGGGGTTGTGCATGATGGGAGCATTTTGTGTGACGAAAATGAAGCATGGCCAAACTATATGATTTCGTAGGGATAAGCTTTCTTTGGCTATGTTATTTTGATAAGACATAATTGCTTGGTTAGCATGCTTGAAGTATTACTATTTTTATGTCAATATTAAAACTTTGTCTAGAATCTTTTGGATCTAAACATTCATGCCACAATAAATAGAATTACATTGAAAAATTATGTTAGGTAGCATTCCACATCAAAAATTCTGTTTTTATCATTCACCTACTCGAGGACGAGCAGGAATTAAGCTTGGGGATGCTGATGTATCTATAATTTTTGATTGTTCCATGCTATTATATTATATGTTTTGGATGTTTAATGGGATTTATTATGCTCTTTTATATTATTTTTGGGACTAACCTATTAACCGAAGGCCTAGTGCAAATTGCTGTTTTTTGCCTATTTTAGTGTTTCGCAGAAAAGGAATATCAAACGGAATCCAAACGGAACGAAACCTTCGCGAGGATCTTTTTTGGAACAAACTCAAACCAGGAGACTTGGAGTGGAAGTCAAGGAAGCAACAAGGCAGCCACGAGGTAGGAGGGTGCGCCCAGGGGGGGTAGGCGCGCCCCCACCCTCGTGGGCCCCTCGTAGCTCCACCGACCTACTTCTTTCGCCTATATATACTCTTATACCCTGAAAACATCCAGGGGAGCCACGAAACCACTTTTCCACCGCCGCAACCTTCTGTACCCGTGAGATCCCATCTTGGGGCCTTTTCCGGTGATCTGCCAGAGGGGGATTCAATCACGGATGGCTTCTACATCAACACCATAGCCTCTCCGATGATTGGTGAGTAGTTTACCACAGAACTTTGGGTCCATAGTTATTAGCTAGATGGCTTCTTCTCTCTCTTTGGATCTCAATACAAAGTTCTCCTCGATGTTCTTGGAGATCTATTCGATGTAATACTCTTTTGCAGTGTGTTTGCCGAGATCCGATGAATTGTGGGTTTATGAACCTGATTATCTATGAATATTATTTGGTTCTTCTCTGAATTCTTATATGCATGATTTGATATCTTTGCAAGTCTCTTTGAATTATCGGTTTAGTTTGGCCTACTAGATTGATCTTTCTTGCAATGGGAGAAGTGCTTAGCTTTGGGTTCAATCTTGCGGTGCTCGATCCCAGTGACAGAAAGGGAAACAACACGTATTGTATTGTTGCCATCGAGGATAAAAAGATGGGGTTTATATCATATTGCTTGAGTTTATCCCTCTACATCATGTCATCTTGCCTAATGCATTACTCCGTTCTTATGAACTTAATACTCTAGATGCATGTTGGATAGCGGTCGATGTGTGGAGTAATAGTAGTAGATGCAGAATCGTTTCGGTCTACTTGACACGGACGTGATGCCTATATTCATGATCATTGCCTTAGATATCATCATAACTATGCACTTTTCTATCAATTGCTCGGCAGTAATTTGTTCACCCACCGTAATATATGCTATCTTGAGAGAAGCCACTAGTGAAACCTATGGCCCCCGGGTCTATTTTACATCATATGAGTTTCCCGTCAACTAGCTATTTCTGTCGCCGTTTATTTTGCAATCTTTATTTTCCAATCTATACAACAAAAATATTTATTTTATTATCTTTATCAGATCTCACTTTTGCAAGTGGCCGTGAAGGGATTGACAACCCCTTTATCGCGTTGGTTGCAAGGTTCTTGATTGAATGTGCAGGTACTAGGTGATTTGCGTGTAGTCTCCTACTGGATTGATACCTTGGTTCTCAAAAACTGAGGGAAATACTTACGCTACTTTGCTGCATCACCCTTTCCTCTTCAAGGGAAAACCAACACATGCTCAAGAGGTAGCAGGCAGCTCGAGGTCCTGGCCGGGAGCATTCTTCAGACGGGGCTCTTCTTCGACTCCGACGAGCCCGTCACGCTGGCGGACGACGTCATCGACGCACTCGCCGCCTCCTTCGCCGCGCTGCGCATCTCCGATGCACCGGCGGCCGACGAGTACCCCAGCGAGGTGCTTGACTTTTCCGACTTCCCCCTCTCCCTCGGTGGCAGCACTCCCGCTGGGGCAATGGACCTCTGCGTGGAGCTCTTCGTCACCGACACCGGCGCCTCTTCCTCGTCGAGCGCGGTGAGGAAGGCCGCCGAAGCCAAGGCCGCGGTGGATCGGGCCGCCTCGCCCAACCCGCTGCGCGCCATGATGCAGAGCCTTCGCGTTCCCATCGGCACCAACATCGACGCCTCCAACGTCGCCGAGGCCCGGACTCGGCTCGAGGAGGATCGCCAGCGCCTGCTGGACCTCACCGAGACGCTCACCGCCACGCAATGTCGCCTCGACTCCGCTCAGCTGGAGCGCAATGCCGCCTACGGCTTCACGCCTACCGCGGCCGAGCCAAGCCGGGTCGCCGACGTGCGAGCCCGGGGTGGCGTGATCGGCCGCGCCTTCGGCGCCGTCCCTCCCATCTACGAACTCCCGTGAAGAACATGCGTGCCGCCCAGGCGGCTACGGTCGGCCTGGATCAGCTCGCCAGCGAGGAGCTGAAGGATCGCCTCAAGCGGGTGAACGACCTCCTCGACGCGGCCAACGCGCAGCAGGACCGCCTCAACCAACTCGCCAAGCCGGCGGGATCCGGCTCCGCCCGCATTGACGGACCCGGCGACCACCAGAACACGGCGTCTTCACCACCCGGCGAGGCGCACTCCGGCCGCACCCAGACCCGGCGCGACCCCGCCCTGACGACTGCTGGCGGCTTGGGCGGCGAGTCGGTCCTGGAGGATCGACGCCGGCTTGACCCTCTGCTCCAACCCGGCCGACGTCCGACTACGGCCGACCCGGCCCCCCGCGGCGCAGTCACCGACCGGCTGGGCCCACACGCCATCGATGACACTGACGCCCGCCACTGCCTCGACTGACTCGCCCTCTCCCAGGAGCTGGAGGAGACCGGTTCGGTCGGGCCGGCATGCTTCGGACCACGCATCCGGGGCGAGCCCTTTATGAAAGGGTTCACGCTCCCCCGTGATACCCCCAAGTACAACGGCACCGTGAAGCCGGAGGACTGGCTCACCGACTACACCGCCGCCATCGGCATCGCCGGCGGTAACCACCGTCTCGCAGTGGGCTACGCGCCGCTCATGCTCCAGGGGTCGGCCCGCACCTGGTTGAACAGCCTGCCGGCTGGCAGCATCAACGCGTGGGTCGACTTCGAGCAGGCCTTTGTGCGCAACTTCATCGGCACCTACAAGCGACCCGGCCGCCCCAGCTAGCTCGCCATGTGCGTGCAGGGACCGACAGAAACCGGCCGCGAATACCTCACACGCTGGACCGAGCTCCGGAACAGCTGCGAGGGCATCCACGAAGTCCAGGCGATCTAGTACTTCGTCAACGGGTGCCGGGATGGCACCCTTCTCAAGCACAAGCTCTTGCGCTCCGAGCCGGCC
This sequence comes from Thinopyrum obtusiflorum, assembly GCA_036873465.1. Taxonomy (NCBI): domain Eukaryota; kingdom Viridiplantae; phylum Streptophyta; class Magnoliopsida; order Poales; family Poaceae; genus Thinopyrum; species Thinopyrum obtusiflorum. Next base: position 67,352 of record JAAAWM010011239.1, read on the forward strand.
ACCATGGCCGCGCTCATGGTGACGGCGGACAAGTACGCCAACGCTAACTCCACCATGAAGATCCAGGTGGCGCTTAATGAAGCCGGCAAAGCAAAGCCAGTTCCTCCTCCGAAGCCGGCCGGCGAAGGAAGCCGGCAGCAGCACAGCCAGCAGAACAATAAACGCAAGGCCGATCAGCCGGCCCAGCGCTATGACAACCAGCTCGTCGCGGCCGCCGAGCAGGCACCCGCGACCGACCCGGCCGCCAAGCGCCGGCAGACCGGCAAGACGACGTGGCAACCCGCCATGAGCTTCGAGGAGATGCTCGACGCTCCCTGCAAGCACCACAGCGGTGCAAGGCCGTCCACGCACACGCTTTGGTAGTGCGCTATCACCAGGGGCATCATGAGGGGCGACATCCCGCCTCCTCCGGCCCCGGCTCCGGGAGCGGGACAGCCGCCTCCGCCTCCACCACCGCCTCCGACTGGCGGTGCGATGCGCGACGATGTCTACCCGGCCCAGAACGCGACCTACGTCGTCTTCACCAGCCTCGGCGATGACAAACGCAGTGAACGCCTTCTCCGGTAGGAGGTGAACACCGTTGTCTCGGCCAAGCCAGAGTACATGCACTGGTCGGAGCGCCCGGTCACCTAGACTCGGGAGGATCACCCGGCCGTCATGCCGAACCCGGGTGGTTACGCCCTCGTCCTCAACCCCACCATCATCGCACCTCGGTGCACGTGCAAGTTCTCCCGGGTTCTCATCGACGGCGGCAGCAGCATCAACATCTTCTACCGCGACACCATGACCAAGCTCGGCCTCAAGGCCAAAGACCTGGAGCCGACCCGGACGATCTTCCACGGCATCGTTCCCGGCCTCTCCTGCTCTCCAATCGGACGGGTCCGGCTCGACGTCCTGTTTGGCGACAGCAGCCACTTCCGACGCGAGCCAATCTGGTTCGAGTGGTGGACCTGTCTAGCGCGTACCACGCGCTGCTAGGCCGGCCCGCGCTCGCCAAGTTTATGGCGGCCCCCCACTACGCCTACCTGAAGATGAAGCTGCCGGGTCCGAAGGGCCTCATCACCATCACCGGCGACTACCGCAAGTCCCTGGAGTGCGCTCGAGACGGTGCCAAACTGGCCGAGTCGCTGGTCATAGCCGAGGAGCGGCGCCAGCTCGACCGGGTCATCGCCCTGGACAACGAGACGTCGGCCGTGCCGATCCCGGTCGAAGAGCCGACCGACGAGGCCTCATTCAAGCCCTTCAAGGAGACCAAGAAAGTGAAGCTGAACCCGGAAGACCCCAGCTGCAGCAAGTACGTTGTCGTGGGCACCCGCCTCGATAGCAAATAGGAAGGCGAGCTCGTCGACTTCCTCCATGAGAATCGGGATATCTTCGCATGGACTCCAAAGGACATGCCAGGTATCCCGAGGAAGTACGCCGAGCACAAACTCCACGTCCGCAAGGACGCCAAGCCTGTCCGCCAACCCCTACGACGTTTCTCCAAAGAGAAGAGAAGAACCATAGGTGAAGAGGTCGCCAAGCTTTTGGCGGCCGGCTTCATCATGGAAGTGTTTCACCCCGAGTGACTGGCCAACCCGGTCCTCGTCCTGAAGAAGAACAAGACCTGGCGCATGTGTATCGACTACACCAGCCTAAACAAGGCCTGCCCCAAGGATCCGTTTGCCCTCCCGCGGATCGACCAAGTCATCGACTCCACTGCTGGGTGTGAGCTCCTGTCCTTCCTGGATGCTTACTCCGGCTATCACCAGATCAAGCTAGATCCGACCGACGCCCTGAAGACATCCTTCATCATGCCCTTCGAGGCGTATTGCTACATCACCATGTCGTTCGGCCTAAAGAACGCTGGTGCCACCTTCCA
>JAAAWM010011240.1:0-69220 GCA_036873465.1 Thinopyrum obtusiflorum
ATACATGAGCGTGAGCCATGGATATAGCACTATGGGTGGAATAGAATATGATAATGGGGGTTGTGTGGAGAAGACAAAAAAGGAGAAAGTCTCACATTGACGCGGCTAATCAACGGGCTAGGCAGATGCCCATCAATTGATGTCAATGCAAGGAGTAGGGATTGCCATGCAACGGATGCACTAGAGCTATAAATGTATGAAAGCTCAACAAAAGAAACTAAGTGGGTGTGCATCCAACTTGCTTGCTCATGAAGACCTAGGGCATTTGAGGAAGCCCATCGTTGGAATATACAAGCCAAGTTCTATAATGAAAAATTCCCACTAGTATATGAAAGTGACAAAACAAGAGACTCTCTATCATGAAGATCATGGTGCTACTTTGAAGCACAAGTGTGGAAAAAGGATAGTAGCATTGTCCCTTCTTTTTTTTTGGGCCTTCCTTTTTTTTATTTGGCCTTTCTCCCCTTTTTTTTATTTGTTTGGCCTTTCTTTTTTATTTGGACTTTATTTTTTTTTATTGGGACAATGCTCTATTAATGATGATCATCACACTTCTATTTATTTACAACTCAATGATTACAACTCGATACTAGAACAAAATATGACTCTATATGAGTGCCTCCGGCGGTGTACCGGGATGGGCAATGAATCAAGAGTGACATGTATGAAAATTATGCATGGTGGCTTTGCCACAAATACGATGTCAACTACATGATCATGCAAGGCAATATGACAATGATGAAGCGTGTCATAATAAACAGAACGGTGGAAAGTTGCATGGCAATATATCTCGGAATGGCTATGGAAATGCCATAATAGGTAGGTATGGTGGCTGTTTTGAGGAAGATATCAGGAGGTTTATGTGTGATAGAGCGTATCGTATCACGGGGTTTGGATGCACCGGCGAAGTTTGCACCAACTCTCAAGGTGAGAAAGGGCAATGCACGGTACCGAAGAGGCTAGCAATGGTGGAAGGTTGAGAGTGCGTATAATCCATGGACTCAGCATTAGTCATAAAGAACTCACATACTTATTGCAAAAATCTACAAGTCATCAAAAACTAAGCACTACGCGCATGCTCCTAGGGGGATAGATTGGTAGGAAAAGACCATCGCTCTTCCCCGACCGCCACTCATAATGATGACAATCAAAGAACACCTCATGTTTCAAATTTGTCACACAACGTTTACCATACGTGCATGATATGGGACTTGCAAACTTCAACACAAGTATTTATCAAGTTCACAACTACTCAACTAGCACAACTTTAATATCACTATCTTCATATCTCAAAACAATTATCAAGCATCAAACTTCTCATAGTATTCAATGCACTTTATATGAAAGTTTTTATTACATCCCTCTTGGATGCCTATCATATTAGGACTAAATTCATAACCAAGGCAAATTACTGTACTGTTTAGGACTCTCAAAATAATATAAGTGAAGCATGAGAGTTCATCTATTTCTTCAAATAAATCCACCGCCATGCTCTAAAAGATATAAGTGAAGCGCTAGAGCAAACAACAAACTACTCCGAAAGATATAAGTGAAGATCAATGAGTAGTCGAATAATTATGCAACTATGTGAAGACTCTCTAACATTTAAGAATTTCATATCTTGGTATTTTATTCAAACAGCAAGCAAAAAAAAATAAAAAAAAATGATGCTCCAAGAAAAACACATATCATGTGGTGAATAAAAATATAGCTCCAAGTAAAGTTACCGATGAACGAAGACGAAAGAGGGGATGCCATCCGGGGCATCCCCAAGCTTAGGCTCTTGGTTGTCCTTGGATATTGCCTTGGGGTGCCTTGGGCATCCCCAAGCTTAGGCTCTTTCCACTCCTTATTCCATAGTCCGTCGAATCTTTACCCAAAACTTGAAAACTTCACAACACAAAACTTAACAGAAAACTCGTAAGCTCTGTTAGTATAAGAAAATAAATCACCACTTAGGTACTGTTGTGAACTCATTACAAATTCATATTGGTGTAATATCTACTGTATTCCAACTTCTCTATGGTTCATACCCTCCGATACTACTCATAGATTCATCAAAATAAGCAAACATCACATAGAAAACAGAATCTGTCAAAAACAGAACAGTCTGTAGTAATCTGTATCAAACGTATACTTCTGGGACTCCAAAAATTCTGAAATAAATTGGTGGACCTGAGGAATTTGTATAGTAATCATATGCAAAAAGAATCAACTAAATATCACTCTCCAGTAAAAAAATTTAGCTAATCTCGTGAGCGCTAAAGTTTCTGTTTTTTACAGCAAGATCATAAATACTTCACCCAAGTCTTCCCAAAGGTTCTACTTGGCACAAACACTAATTAAAACATAAAACCACATATAACCAGAGGCTATATAGATTATTTATTCCTAAACAGAACCAAAAAGCAAGAAACTAAAATAAAATTGGGTTGCCTCCCAACAAGCGCTATCGTTTAACGCCCCTAGCTAGGCATGATGATTTCAATGATGCTCACATAAAACATAAGAATTGAAACATAAAGAGAGCATCATGAAGAATATGACTAGCACATTTAAGTCTAACCCACTTCCTATGCATAGGGATTTTGTGAGCAAACAACTTATGGGAACAATAATCAACTAGCATAGGAAGGCAAAAACAAGCATAACTTCAAAACTTTAAGCACATAGAGAGGAAACTTGATATTATTGCAATTCCTACAAGCATATATTCCTCCCTCATAATAATTTTCAGTAGCATCATGAATGAATTCAACAATATAACCAGCACCTAAAGCATTCTTTTCATGTTCTACAAGTATAGATTTTTTACTACTCTCCACATAAGCAAAATTCTTCTCATTCGGAATAGTGGGAGTATCATAAGAAACTCGAATACTATAAATTGTTTCCACATTAAAAGAGTAATATTCAGAAAAAGAGTAATCATAATCATGACAAGTTTTAATACAATCATCACTACTTTTTATAGCATAAGTGTCATCACAATAATCATCATAAATAGGAGGCATGCTATCATCATAATAAATTTGCTCATCAAAACTTGGGAGGCTAAAAATATCATCTTCATAAATCATAGCATCCCCAAGCTTGGGACAAACATTAATTGCAGCAAATATATTCTCAAACATGTCATTCTCATCAAACATAGCATCCCCAAGCTTGGGCCCTTTCATATCATAAGCATAATCACTCTCATCATTAATAGTATGGATAGCACCAATAGTATAGCAATTATCATCATCACAATGAGTAATAGGAGCAACATCATTTGGGAGGGATACCTTTTTACCTTTGTTTCTCTGTTTTTTCTTTTTCTTCTTCACATCATGTGTGGGTTTAACCCTCTTTTTTGAGCTCCTTATTGATGAGATTGGTTGGATAGAAGGCTCCTCCTCGTTACCTGATTCATCATAAGAAATAATAGGAGGATATTGGGAAGCCTCTTCCCTTTCATTAGTATTCTCTTCATCCTCTATTTGTTTTCTTTTCTTTATGTAATTGGCAATATAAGGATTTTCAATGCAATTCACCGCACAATACATAAAAATTTCTTCTAGATCAAAATCAAGAACTTTATCAAGGACAAATTCTGGAAGATCCTTAGTTATACGTTTCATTTCTTCATAACCCAAAAGCAAACTAAGTTCATTATGATGTGCAAGGGAAATCAAGTCATCACAATTTTTGGACACGATACGATCATGAAACAATTTGCATTGGGTATTGAAATGATCACGTTCATTGCAAAGTTCACAAGTACGGCTAAGAAAGTTTAAATTTTCAGCACAAACATCTAGCCTTTCTTGCAACCATTTAGTTTCCAAATACTTATGCCTCTTGCAAAATCTATTTTCCCTAATTGGTGTGTACTTGCAAGCTCTATGCACTCCACAAAAATCGACATGCTTATAAGAGACATTCTCATCATGACTAGTGCAATCATCATTAGTCCTATGGATATTCAAAGAATTCATACTAATAACATTGCAATCATGCTCATCATTCAAAGATTTAGTGCCAAAGGGGGGGGGGGGGGGGGGGGGGGGGGGGGGGGGGGGGGGGGGGGGGGGGGGGGGGGGGGGGGGGGGGGGGGGGGGGGGGGGGGGGGGGGGGGGGGGGGGGGGGGGGGGGGGGGGGGGGGGGGGGGGGGGGGGGGGGGGGGGGGGGGGGGGGGGGGGGGGGGGGGGGGGGGGGGGGGGGGGGGGGGGGGGGGGGGGGGGGGGGGGGGGGGGGGGGGGGGGGGGGGGGGGGGGGGGGGGGGGGGGGGGGGGGGGGGGGGGGGGGGGGGGGGGGGGGGGGGGGGGGGGGGGGGGGGGGGGGGGGGGGGGGGGGGGGGGGGGGGGGGGGGGGGGGGGGGGGGGGGGGGGGGGGGGGGGGGGGGGGGGGGGGGGGGGGGGGGGGGGGGGGGGGGGGGGGGGGGGGGGGGGGGGGGGGGGGGGGGGGGGGGGGGGGGGGGGGGGGGGGGGGGGGGGGGGGGGGGGGGGGGGGGGGGGGGGGGGGGGGGGGGGGGGGGGGGGGGGGGGGGGGGGGGGGGGGGGGGGGGGGGGGGGGGGGGGGGGGGGGGGGGGGGGGGGGGGGGGGGGGGGGGGGGGGGGGGGGGGGGGGGGGGGGGGGGGGGGGGGGGGGGGGGGGGGGGGGGGGGGGGGGGGGGGGGGGGGGGGGGGGGGGGGGGGGGGGGGGGGGGGGGGGGGGGGGGGGGGGGGGGGGGGGGGGGGGGGGGGGGGGGGGGGGGGGGGGGGGGGGGGGGGGGGGGGGGGGGGGGGGGGGGGGGGGGGGGGGGGGGGGGGGGGGGGGGGGGGGGGGGGGGGGGGGGGGGGGGGGGGGGGGGGGGGGGGGGGGGGGGGGGGGGGGGGGGGGGGGGGGGGGGGGGGGGGGGGGGGGGGGGGGGGGGGGGGGGGGGGGGGGGGGGGGGGGGGGGGGGGGGGGGGGGGGGGGGGGGGGGGGGGGGGGGGGGGGGGGGGGGGGGGGGGGGGGGGGGGGGGGGGGGGGGGGGGGGGGGGGGGGGGGGGGGGGGGGGGGGGGGGGGGGGGGGGGGGGGGGGGGGGGGGGGGGGGGGGGGGGGGGGGGGGGGGGGGGGGGGGGGGGGGGGGGGGGGGGGGGGGGGGGGGGGGGGGGGGGGGGGGGGGGGGGGGGGGGGGGGGGGGGGGGGGGGGGGGGGGGGGGGGGGGGGGGGGGGGGGGGGGGGGGGGGGGGGGGGGGGGGGGGGGGGGGGGGGGGGTTTCCTCGAATATTACCTTGGGGTGCCTTGGGAATCCCCAATCTTAGGCTCTTGCCACTCCTTATTCCATATTCCATCAAATCTTTTACCCAAAACATGAACACTTCACAACAAAAACTCAAGAGAAAATCTCATGAGATCCGTTAGTATAAGAAAATAAATCATCACTTATGGTACTGTTGTGAACTCATTCTTTATTTATATTGGTGTAATATCTACTGTATTCCAAGTTCTCCATGGTTCATACCCCCGATACTACCCATAGATTCATCAAAATAAGCAAACATCACATAGAAAACAGAATCTGTCAAAAATAGAACGGTCTGTAGTAATCTGTAACTCTGGAATACTTCTGTAACTCCAAAAATTCTGAAACAATAGGAAAACATAGTAAATTTGTATCTTAATCTTCTGCAAAAGGAATCAGTATTTTATCACTCTTCTTTTAAAAATGATAATTATTTTCCTGAGAGTAAAAGTTTCTGTTTTTCAGCAAGATCAAATCAACTATCACCGTAAGCCATCCCAAAGGTCTTACTTGGCACAAACACTAATTAAAACACAAAAACATATATAACCAGAGGCTAGATGAATTATTTAATGCAAAACAACAACGAAAAATATTGGTTTGTCTCCCAACAAGCGCTTTTCTTTAAAGCCTTTTAGCTAGGCATTGATAATTTTAATGATGCTCACATGAAAGACAAGAACTGAAGCACAAAGAGAGCATCATATAGCACGTGACAAACACATATAAGTCTAACATACTTCCTATGCATAGGAATTTTATAAGCATACAAATTATCAAGACAAGCAAAAACTAGCATATGCAAGGAAGAAGTGAGAAACAATAGCAATCTCAACATAACAAGAGGTAATTTAGTAACATGAAAATTTCTACAACCATATTTTTCTCTCTCATAATAATTACATGTGGTATCATATTCAAATTCAACAATATAGCTATCACATAAAAATTTCTCTACATGATCCACATGCATGCAAAGTTGACACTCTTCCAAAATAGTGGGAATATCAACAACTAAAGTCATGACCTCTCCAAACCCACTTTTATCAAAAACTTCAAAAGATTGAACATTATCCAAATATGTGGGATCTAAAGTTGACACTCTTCCAAACCCCCCCCCCCCCCCCCCCCCCCCCCCCCCCCCCCCCCCCCCCCCCCCCCCCCCCCCCCCCCCCCCATTTTCAAGATTATAAGAAGAATCACCCCAATCATGATCATTGCAACAAGTAGGGGACATAGCAAAACTAGTATGCCCAAGCTTAGGGTTTTGCATATTATTAGCACAATTGACATTAATAGAATTTATAATAACATCATTGCAATCATGCTTTTCATTGAAGGAGCTATCGTGAATCACTTCATAAATTTCTTCTTTTAGTACTTCATCACAATTTCCTGATTCACGAATTTCAATCAAAACTTCATAAAGATAATCTAGTGCACACAACTCACTAGCAATAGGTTCATCATAATTGGATCTCTTAAAAAGATTAGCAAGTGGATGAGGTTCCATAAACTCTTTGCTTCAGATTTTCAATAAACACACAATTATACCAAGCAAACGAGCAAACAAACCAAGTAAGACATAAGGGCAAATGAAAAGACGAACAGAAGAAGGGCGAAGGAAAGGCCAAATCTTTTTGAAAATCGTTTTAGAAGTGGGGGAGAGGAAAATGAGAGGCGAATGGCGAATAATGTAATGCAAGAGATGAGAGTTTTATGATGGGTACTTCGTATGTCTTGACTTGGCGTAGATATCCCCGGCAACGGCGCCAGAAATTCTTCCGGCTACTTCTTGAGCTTGCGTTGGTTTTTCCCTTGAAGAGGAAAGGGTGATTCAGCAAGGTAGAGATAAGTATTTCCCTCAGTTATGAACCAAGGTATCAATCCATTAGGACAAGAATGCGCAAATCACCAATACCTGCACAAACAAACAAACACTAGCACCCGACGCGATAAAGAGGTTGTCAATCCCTTCATGGTCACTTGCAAAGGTGAGATCTGATAGAGATAGATAAATAAAACTAAACAAATGATAAAATATTTTTGGGTTTTTTGGATTTATAGATCTGAAAGTAATAGATTGCAAAATAGTAGATCAGAAACTAATATGATGGAAAATAGACCTGGGGCCATAGGTTTCACTAGAGGCTTCTCTCTTGAAGGCACATAATACTCTGGGTGAACAAATTACTGTCGAGCAATTGATAGAAAAGCGCAAAGTTATGACGCCCCCCCCCAGGCAATGATTATGTAATATAGGCATCACGTCCGTGTCAAGTAGACCGACTCCGGCCTGCATCTACTACTATTACTCCACACATCGACCGACTCCTGCCTACATCTATAGTATTAAGTTCATAAAGAATAGAGAAATGCTTTAAGTAAGATGACATGATGTAGAGGAATAAACTCAAGCAATATGATGTAAACCCCATCTTTTTATCCTCGATGGCCACAATACAATACGTGCCTTGCTACCCCTACTTTGTCACTGGGGGAGGACACCGCAAGATTGAACCCAAAGCTAAGCACTTCTCCCATTGCAAGAAAAACCAATCTAGTTGGCCAAACCAAACTGATAATTCAAAGAGAAATACAAAGATATCAAATCATGCATATAAGAATTCAAATAAGATTCAAATAATATTCATAGATAAGCCGATGATAAATCAACAATTCATCGGATCTTGACAAGCACACAGCAAAAGAAGATTACATCGGATAGATCTCCGAGAACATCGAGGAGAACATGGTATTGAGAATCAAAGAGAGATAAGAAGCCATCTAGCTACTAGCTATGGACCCGTAGGTCTGAGGTAAACTACTCATGCTTCATCAGAAGGGCAATAGAGTTGATGTAGATGCCCTCCGTGATCGAATCCCCCTCCGGCAGGATGCCGAAAAAGGCCCCAAGATGGGATCTCATGGGAACAGAAGGTTGCGGTGGTGGAAAAGTGTTTTCGTGTATGCTTCTGGTGGTTTGGTAATATATGTGAATATGTAGGAGGCAGAACTATGTCAGGGGGTCACGAGGGGTCACGAGGTAGGGGGCGCGCCCTCCACCCTTTTCGTCACCTCGTGGCTCTTCTGACTTGAACTCCAAGTCTCCTGGGTGTCTTCTGGTCCAAGAAAATTCATCGTGAAGTTTTATTCCATTTGGTATTCCTTTTCTACAAAGCTCAAAAACAAGGAAAAACAGAAACTGGCACTGGGCTCTAGGTTAATACATTAGTCCCAAAAATAATATAAAATAGCATATTAATGCATATAAAACATCCAAAAGAGATAATATAATAGCATGGAACAATCAAAAATCATAGATACGTTGGAGACGTATCAGTAGTTTACCACAGACCTATGGGTCCGTAGCTAGTAGCTAGATGGCTTCTTCTCTCTCTTTGATCTTTAATACAATGTTCTCCTCGATGTTCTTGGAGATCTATCCGATGTAATCTTCTTTTGTGGTGTGTTTGTCGAGATCGATGAATTGTGGATTTATGATCAGATTATATATGAATATTATTTGAATCTTCTCTGAATTCTTATGCATGGTTTGATATCTTTGTATTTCTCTTCGAATTATCCGTTTGGTTTGGCCAACTAGATTGGTTTTTCTTGCAATGGAGAGGCGCTTAGTTTTGGGTTCAATCTTGTGGTGTCCTCACCCAGTGACAATGTAGGGGTAGCGAGGACGTATTTGTATTGTTGCAATCAAGGGTAAAAAGATGGGGTTCTCATCATATTGCTTGAGTTTATCCCTCTACATCATGTCATCTTGCTTAAGGCATTATTCCATTCTTATGAACTTAATACTCTAGATGCATGCTGGATAGCGGTCAATGTGCGGAGTAATAGTAGTAGATGCAGGCAGGAGTCAGTCTACTTGACACGGACATGATGCCTATATTCATAATCATTGCCTTGGATATCGTCATAACTTTGCGCTTTTCTATCAATTGCTCGACTGTAATTTGTTCACCCACCGTATTATTTTCCTTCAAGAGGGAAGCCTCTAGTGAAACCTATCACTAGTATGTGTCGGTGCTAAACAAACGGTTTTTAACCCCTTTCCGTGACGGCATTCGGAACCGTCGCCAAGTGAGTGTGGGCGATAGGGGGGTCCTTCCCACTCGACCCAGAAACCGTTGGGATATGCCCTCCTGGCACACACGCTCGGCAAAATGAGGTCGTGTGCAACCAGCGAGCACTCAAATACAGAAATACGTACAGTAGTGCTCAAAAAAATACAATTATACAGGCGAAATCATTTCCGGTTGTAAGTACATCCCACATAGTCAGTCACCACTAAACGTTTCCGTTCGTATATACATCCCACACAGTCACTACAAGGAAAACGTTTGCGCAAGGTGGCGTAACGCAAACAGTTTTGAAGAGAATGTCGTGTGTGATTGTTCATTGATCCAACACGGTTTATTCCTAGAAACTGTGTGCGTTGCCTGAGGTCATCACCCACGGTGTTTTCTCATTAAACGTTTGCAATAGGAAAACCCAATTAGCAAGCTAATTGGCCAATTAGCAGGCTAATTACCCTATTATTAATAATCCATTTACTAATCTAATTGACATTCATATTAAGCACATAATATATTCCATTTCCATATTAAGGAAGCAGGATTTCATAATTGAAATACATCGGAGTACAACATGATATAGCTTCAGCACTCAGCTACCCCATTACACAACAGCACCAGGAGCAAGTTTCACATGAAACATCTAGAACCTTTCGAAATTAGCATCATAGACGGTACATACAGAGATGCATCTCATCTGGAAAACTGCTGAAGCGGAAGGAGAATATTGAGCCTTCATTCATGTTGAAGGTCTTTGCAACTTTAGGCCAGTGCCTGTGGATGATTGACCGTCCATCCTTCGACCTCTTCAGGAACATTTCAATATTGAACTGTGGGTGTTGTTTGAAAACTTTCCTCGCCTCCTGACCACAGAGGTGGTTTGAGAGGTAATCATCAGTGAACCCTGAAAACAAGGATGTGCATAAATATCTTCTCTATATTGGAAACAGGGCAAAGGAATAAAAAAAGGCAAGGTATAATAGTTAGTACCATCTTGTAAACCTCAGTGCTTCCCATTGTTTCCCTGCAACACATATAAGGTAGTTAGTCATCAGGTTAAGTAAGGGTTCGCATGCTATCAGTAAAATATGTTGATGAAAAATAAGCACATTGCAGATTCATCAGATTAATTCAAGCCACATGGAAAACCCATTTATCCAAACCAAGCGTGATTAAGAACTAGGAAATATAGCACTTGTATATGTTTTTCATGTATTAAGTGCAGCCAAATTCGATTTATTCCTGACATGGTATACAATAAGAGAATGTAGCCACAACAATTGAACATCGCATTGCAGAATTGAACCAAGCAGTTAACTAAACACCACAACAAATGAACCAAACATTAACTGAGCACCATATTGCACAGTATAACATACTCCTAATAGAAGATCAGACAGTTAACCAAACCAAGCATGCTTAACAACTTGGAAATATAGCAATTGTATTTGTTTCTCATGTATTTAGTACAGCCAAATTCGATTTATTCCTCACATGGTATACAATAGCAGAATGCAGCCACACCAATTGAACATCGCATTGCAGAATTGAACCAAGCAGTTAACTAAACACCACAACAAATGAACCAAACGTTAACTGAGCACCACATTGCAGAATATAACATACTCCTAATAGAAGATCAGACAATTAACAAACCAAGCATGCTTAACAACTTGGAAATATAGCAATTGTATTTGTTTCTCATGTATTTAGTACAGCCAAATTCGATTTATTCCTCACATGGTATACAATAACAGAATGCAGCCACAACAATTGAACATCTCATTGCAGAATTGAACCAAGCAGTTAACTAAACACCACAACAAATGAACCAAACGTTAACTGAGCACCACATTGCACAATATAACATACTCCTAATAGAAGATCAGACAGTTAACCAAACCAATCATGCTTAGTAGCTTGGAAATATTGCACCCTGAAGAATTGAACATCACATTTGCAGAATTGAACCAAGCAATTAACTGAACACCACATTGCACGACATATAGAACATATACACTATAGCAGAAGATTGCATGGTAAAAGTAGATAGCGCAATTCACTAGAATTTGTTAAGGAAAGGCAGTAGCTAGCAAACTGAACATGGGTCCTTATAGTGAGCTAATAAGACAAGCTACTCCTCATTGTCGGAGATATCGATGATGATTGGCTCCTTAGACATGGAAGAGGGCGAGGCCTCCGCATCGTGGGTGCCCTCATTATAGTGGTGAGTTGCCTGAGCCGCTCCGGGCACCAACCTGCTGGCTCTCGAGATGAGGTAAGCACGTGCACGCTGAGAAAACACCTCGTAGTCTTCGTCGAAGGCACCGACGGTGGTCTCGAGAAAACACCATGAACTGTCGTTTAAAGCAGCCAACCGCATCACGGCGTCGGCGCGCGAGGCGTCAATGGTGGCCTCGACGGTGAGGTGCTCCTCCAAGATCTGGGGGTCAGCACGAATGGCAGCCATCGCGACCTCATCCGTGCGTGCGGCCGCGATTTGCTTCTCCGCTGCCAAATGCTCCTTGATGTCCTGGCTATACTCCATGCACCATGGCTTAGGCTGGCACTTATTTGGTGGAGGGGTCGGTGATTTGGGTGGAAGGTGTCGCGCTCGCGCTGGCGGTCGGGGCATGTGGGATGTGGAAGGAGGAGGAGGATGGGGGTCGGGTGTGGATTACCTGCCTGGATAGGCGAGGCCGAGCAGCGTGAAGGAGGGTCACCGGTGAGGAGGCGGCGGCGCTGCAAGCAAGGAGTGAACGTTTCAACTTGGAAAGGAAGGCAGAAATAGGGGAAATGTGGCTTTTGGTAAGGGGGAGGGGGCGGGGAGGTAGATATTTCCGCGGAAGCCAAAAATTTGGAATCACTTCAGCCAAAAAACTGGTGCGCAAAGTGTCATCAGACACGGTCCCTTATTCAGAGTGGGCTGTGGACTGTAGCCGTCACACCTTCTCGCGTAAGCCGTATGCGTACTATACTCCGATGGTGCTCTAAGATATTTTGTGCTGCATCTCACACGGTTGGTTATAATAAACTGTGTGGGATCTACTTGATTTTTTGTCTTGATTTGAATTACATAATGGGGTCATAGCGGCCATGGACGGTGTTTGAACTGCTATACCTTTTATCTGCAGTGATCATGCAACTATATGTGTGTCATAAAAGAATTGGAATTATTCAAGGTTTGTTTGGACATTTTTATGCATTAAGTGAGTTTTCAATGCATTTATGTGCATAATTCAACTTTGAACTACATGCACATGCTCCAGTGCATATAAATTGGTTGAAAAATCAAATCTTTGTCCTTGGGTGCATGCTTAGGTCCCATGCAAGAAATGGGAATGAATGTGAAAACCCTGCCACCGTCACTCGGCCGCAAACATTGAGATACCCGGTTTTTAAATTCTAGTAAATCCAAAACTCATCTAAAATTCATAAAACTTGGCATGCTATCATGGAGCATGTCGGTGTCCTGGGAACGGGGGTACCCAGACTTGCCTGCCTGCGGCCCAGGGTGTGGCTCAGCCAGCGGCCTGGTATGGCCCATCTTCATCAGCAACCACCCAAGACCCTCGCGAGGGGCTAAGCCTCGCGAGGCGGACGACACCAAGACCTCCTTAGGGGCGGCTTCGCTAGGCTGGCTCCCGAGGAGCGGAGATATCTATGCAAGGGGCACCTCGCGAGGTTCGCGTGACGTGAGCCATGACGACCGAAGCCAGGCGGGCGCCAGCGGGTGTAGAGTGCTAGTTTCCTCTTTGGTGCTAAAGAGGCAGGCGCAGGCGAGGAGTCCCGAGGC
Source organism: Thinopyrum obtusiflorum (assembly GCA_036873465.1). Taxonomy (NCBI): domain Eukaryota; kingdom Viridiplantae; phylum Streptophyta; class Magnoliopsida; order Poales; family Poaceae; genus Thinopyrum; species Thinopyrum obtusiflorum. Next base: position 13,143 of record JAAAWM010011240.1, read on the forward strand.
ATCGGGCAAAGGTTTCCATATCGGTGCAATGAGACCAAGACCAGTAGGATGGTAGGACGGAGGTCACCACGGAGCCCACAGCAGCGTCACCACCAGAGCCTGTGGCAGGCGAAGACCACCTTTTGTCAGGATAACTTGTACTAGTTGTCTCCCTTCAAAATTGGCCGTTGTGGGATCCCTTCCCTCCTAACATTTGGGAAGAGGACCAGGGCCTCTATAAATACCACCCTAGCAAGGGACGGATCATCCAGACCATCCTCGCACACACAAGCTCATCGAGCTCAAGAACACCTCTCCTCAGGAGGCTGTTCATCCCTTGTACTTGTTCATCCTCAGCCTACAAGGCAATCCACCACACCAAACTGGAGTAGGGTATTACACCACAATGGTGGCCCGAACCAGTATAAACTCTTGTGTCTCTTGTTCCTTGGGGTCGGTGAGCTAGGCCATGAGATCGTTGAGAGAGCGAGCTAGGGAGAGAGAGATCTTCGTGCGCACCCCAGAGTTCGAACCTCAAGGGTTTGCCGGAACCCATAATCCGACATTTGGCGTGCCAGGTAGGGGTGAGCCGAGGCTTTCTTCTCCATCGACTGACCGCTGTCGCCCCGTGGCTCCGATGTCTGACGATCCGAGGACCCAGGCCAACCACTGGGCCGCCTGGCCCGCTCGAGCGCCACCATCTGCTCAAGAAGACATGAACTCCGCGCTCCAGGCGGCTCGCGGGCGCGGGCAGCGCGGGTCGGCGCCCGCCGCCCTCGTGCCGTGGCGCGCACGCGTGGCTGCGCGGTCCTCGAGCTACGCTACGGCAACCGCACCACACACCCGACAGGAGCAGGCGAACATGCGAGCCGTGCTCATCATGGCGCGGGAGTTGCTGCAGTGCAGGCTAGCAGAGAGCGGCCGCGATGCACTACTGGAGTGAGTCGCCGAACTACTGGACGCCGCCTGTAGGGGTACGCCACCCTTCTGCTCCTTGGCCACACCCCAGGTTGTGCAGGAAGCACGTGCGAGGCCCCGGCGAGCTCTCGCGCCTCCTGGGGCGTCAGGGGGATCCGACGACACCAACACGGGTCCTGGCACGGGCCATCCTGCCACGACCACGCCATCACTAGGAGGGACAAGCGCCGGCGGCCCACCACGAGGACGCACCGGGGTGCCACACAATGGCCGCCAGGGCCAAACGCCATGGCTGGCGGCTCAAGGCGTGGGGCACCTGGGTGGCGGTCCCGGCGACGCGATCGCGGATGCCTACGTGCCCCGCATGGTGAACCTGGAGTGCTTGCCGGGGGAAGGCCTCGACCCATTCCCCGGACCGGAATGGGCGGCCAGAGGGCCCGAGGCACGGGCCTTCCACGAGCGGCCCAGAGGCTTCGCCGACACCTTCAGCGACGACGACAACGGGGTACGGACAACATCTCAGGAGCAAGCTTACGCTAACCTTGAACTGCAAGAGAACCAGGCAGCGGTAGCAGTTAGAGACCTCAGGGGACTGGCCTCGCCTGCGGCAGGAGTGGTGCTCTGTGGGTTGCGTGGGAGAGGCCCGGAGTCAGGCCCTCCCCCACGCCACATGGAGCAAGGTTCTGCACGGTGGTACGCCCTCTGCCGGGGGAAGCGCCGGCGAGCTTCCCTCCCCCCCGGCAGAGGACCCGTGGTCGCCGAGGGCGCCGCCAGCGTCCTCTTTGCCCCTTGGTCTCGTCCTGGTTTCCGGACGCCCCAATGGTGGTCGAGGGTGGCGCAGGACGGGGCCCTCGCCTGGCGATATGAAGTAAGGCTCGCGCCTGTGAAGGTCTCCGCTCGTGAGACTCTCACGTAATAATGAGTGGGGTTGTACATGCCCCGGAGTCTCTGGAGTGCCGCCCTCGGGCCTCGGGGGCTCCCGCCCACGTCCTAGTGGAAGCACCATGCTCCACGCTGGCCGTCGACACTGTCCCCCAATGACTATGCTCACAGCCAATGAAAGCACTTAGTTCCGCGCTGGTGGGAAGACAAGAAGACTAGCTAGGTGCTGGACGCGGCCATTTGCTTTCAACCCCTTTTCTGTAGCTTGAGCTGCCACCATTTGGATTTGAACTTAAAGTCGTATTTTCATTGACAAGTGCGGGGGGGCGTATTTTCTCGTTCGTGTTGATTTCTTGAGCTTTCTGGTTTCGTGCCTTGTTTCGAGGCGCGCATGCTACCCCTCCCTTACGAGCACCTCGCGAGCGGGGGCAAGGCGTGGTATGCACGCACATCCTGCCATGATCTGACGCTCGCTTCTCGCGAGGCCCTCTCGGGTGAACTAGCAGGCTCCTCAGAAGCCCAAAACCTCGCGGGCACGCGAAGGACTCCCCTCGGGAGAAATGCACATCGGCAACTACAAGACCAGTCTGAGGCCTGCCTGGACTGAGGTAAGTTATGGCAGCAAGCCTGCGGAAGAGCTTGTGGGCTCGCAAAAGCACGTTTCATGTCTGGCTTAAGGAATAAAACAGTAGTCTGATTACATGAGGGGCTCCCCCTCCCCAAAATGCTCTTACACCTTGAAGGGTTGTGCCCAAGCTTTTGCGCGCAGGTTCAAAGCAAAGGAGTGCGGGCTCAACCGGATGTGTCGCTCGCAGCATCTTCTGAATCGCTCCCGGACACGCTGCTGGCATTGTCACTGGCGTCGTCTTCACCGTCATCAACCACGCTGCCTTAATCCACCATGACCACCACCACGTCGTCCTCGGAAGCAAAAGCCCTGACCAGAGCATCCACATTATCGTCCACCCAGCGTGCCAGGTTGTCCCGGATAGCCCCAGGCACTAGGGCAATGGCGTTATCAAAGTCGAAGTGGGGGTCGGCGTTCTGAAGATGGCTGAAGACGCGGGAGAACGCGCGCCCAAGGAGGCCTCGGCTCTTTTCCTCGACAAGCTCGTGGGCCCTCACGGCCTGGTCCTCCAAGCACGTCACGACATCGGTGAAGAAGCGGAGATGGCTGGCATAGTCTTCCGTGTGGGGATGAGGGGCGCGCCTTTCACAGATGGCACCCAGCGCCCAGTTGGCCCTCACCCTGAGGTCCTGAAGCATGGGAGCATGCTCGCGCTGTAGCGTCTGCCGATGACACGCCTCCTCGCTGCTCTGCTGCACAAGGGATGTGGTGGTACCGACCTGCTGCTGAAGCCAAAGCAGGTCAGCACGAGCGGTGGCCAGGTCGGCCTGAACGGAGATCAAGGCCACCGCAGCTGCCTTCTCACGTCGCTCTGCTTCATCCAGCCTTGACCTGAGGGTATTGGTTCTGCCCTCAGCTCCAGCCTCCACCATCTTCAGCTCCAGGTCATGCGTATTGGCAAGATCTGCCCGAGCCTTCGCCACCCTACGGTCAACTTCCTCCAGGATCCCGGCTTCGCGCGCGCTGACGGCATCCTCAGCCTGGGCAACCTGGCGCTCCCTTGTCTCCAACCATTCAAGTTCGAGGCTACGCTCCGCGGCCTCCAGCATTAGTGCCTCCTCGCGTTTCAAGATCTCCTCCTCTTCGGAAGGCGACCCCTTCATCGACGCCAAGGGAGCTCTACGCGCCTCGACCTGCTGCTCTAAGATGGCGTTCAGGGCCTGGAGTTCCCGTTCGCGCTTCTCCGTGACCTTGCGGCGGTGATCAGCCTCCCTGGCCTCCTCCAAGGCCCGAGCACTGGCCTCGCACGAGGTCGCCAGGGATGCCTCGGCCTTCGCGCTGGCGCACTCACGCTGGAGGCGCTCGAAGTTGATGGCCACCTTCAGTTGCTGCCATTCGTCCGCCAGCCGAAGGCCCTCGGTCTCAAGACGGGCGTCAACATCCATGAGTTCTTCCCCGAGTCGGCTCAGCGCACCCATCGCCTCCCGGAAGAGCTCGTGATGAACAGCCTGTCCTCCGCACCGGGGGTCGTTGGGGAAGTTCGAAGTGGCTCGCCTGCTCCTGGCAGGGGGCTAGAGGCCGGCGCCTTTCCAGCCGCCCTCTGGGCCTCGGCGGAGGATCGGCGGGGTGGGGCCTCATCGTTCAAGGATGAGGCCAAGGTCGAGGCCTCCAGCCGTGGGCAATGACCAGTGGAGGGGCCCTCAGCCCCCCCCCCCCCCCCCCCCCCCCCCCCCCCCCCCCCCCCCCCCCCCCCCCCCCCCCCCCCCCCCCCCCCCCCCCCCCCCCCCCCCCCCCCCCCCCCCCCCCCCCCCCCCCCCCCCCCCCCCCCCCCCCCCCCCCCCCCCCCCCCCCCCCCCCCCCCCCCCCCCCCCCCCCCCCCCCCCCCCCCCCCCCCCCCCCCCCCCCCCCCCCCCCCCCCCCCCCCCCCCCCCCCCCCCCCCCCCCCCCCCCCCCCCCCCCCCCCCCCCCCCCCCCCCCCCCCCCCCCCCCCCCCCCCCCCCCCCCCCCCCCCCCCCCCCCCCCCCCCCCCCCCCCCCCCCCCCCCCCCCCCCCCCCCCCCCCCCCCCCCCCCCCCCCCCCCCCCCCCCCCCCCCCCCCCCCCCCCCCCCCCCCCCCCCCCCCCCCCCCCCCCCCCCCCCCCCCCCCCCCCCCCCCCCCCCCCCCCCCCCCCCCCCCCCCCCCCCCCCCCCCCCCCCCCCCCCCCCCCCCCCCCCCCCCCCCCCCCCCCCCCCCCCCCCCCCCCCCCCCCCCCCCCCCCCCCCCCCCCCCCCCCCCCCCCCCCCCCCCCCCCCCCCCCCCCCCCCCCCCCCCCCCCCCCCCCCCCCCCCCCCCCCCCCCCCCCCCCCCCCCCCCCCCCCCCCCCCCCCCCCCCCCCCCCCCCCCCCCCCCCCCCCCCCCCCCCCCCCCCCCCCCCCCCCCCCCCCCCCCCCCCCCCCCCCCCCCCCCCCCCCCCCCCCCCCCCCCCCCCCCCCCCCCCCCCCCCCCCCCCCCCCCCCCCCCCCCCCCCCCCCCCCCCCCCCCCCCCCCCCCCCCCCCCCCCCCCCCCCCCCCCCCCCCCCCCCCCCCCCCCCCCCCCCCCCCCCCCCCCCCCCCCCCCCCCCCCCCCCCCCCCCCCCCCCCCCCCCCCCCCCCCCCCCCCCCCCCCCCCCCCCCCCCCCCCCCCCCCCCCCCCCCCCCCCCCCCCCCCCCCCCCCCCCCCCCCCCCCCCCCCCCCCCCCCCCCCCCCCCCCCCCCCCCCCCCCCCCCCCCCCCCCCCCCCCCCCCCCCCCCCCCCCCCCCCCCCCCCCCCCCCCCCCCCCCCCCCCCCCCCCCCCCCCCCCCCCCCCCCCCCCCCCCCCCCCCCCCCCCCCCCCCCCCCCCCCCCCCCCCCCCCCCCCCCCCCCCCCCCCCCCCCCCCCCCCCCCCCCCCCCCCCCCCCCCCCCCCCCCCCCCCCCCCCCCCCCCCCCCCCCCCCCCCCCCCCCCCCCCCCCCCCCCCCCCCCCCCCCCCCCCCCCCCCCCCCCCCCCCCCCCCCCCCCCCCCCCCCCCCCCCCCCCCCCCCCCCCCCCCCCCCCCCCCCCCCCCCCCCCCCCCCCCCCCCCCCCCCCCCAAGAAGGATGATGGACTGAGGATCCAGGTGCAGCATATTGATTTGATAGTGAGAAAGCACGGCGTTGAAGAAGGCAGAGAAAGGGGGAATCAGGCCAGCCCAAAGGGCGTGAAGATGAATGGGGGTCTCTGTGGCTGTCCTGTCGACCGCGGCACGAGATGCGGGCCAAGCCACCATCTTCCCCCACTCATTGAAGTCAGCGGCGGTTGCTGGGTGAACCTTGTCCATTGCCTCCTGGTTGAGCACCACCAACCGCTCGACGGCGGGCTCAAAGGCCGGCGGTGCTTCGGCTGAAGCCTGGGGCTTCTTCTTCCGGCTCGGTGCCATGGTGGTGGAGAGGGTTGGATCCAAGCCGGGTTGGGGGAGGAGACCATTGCTTTCGGGAAGACGGAGGAGTTGGGGAGTGTGCTGCCAGCAACGAAGGTGGGGTTGTGTAGACAACGATGGCCGCCTAGCCAGGCGGATATCAACGCAACATGGGGAAGTGGAGACGCCCATGTCCTGTCAATTACCACATGTCAATCAAGGCCGTAGGCGGATGGGGCCCGCGGCGCTCTGCACTTGCCCTTTGGCTTCACCTCAAAGCCAAGTCCGAGCGTGCCTTGGGCCCGGGGGCTACTGTCGGCGTCCTGGGAACGGGGGTACCCAGACTTGCCTGACTGTGGCCCAGGGCGTGGCTCAGCCAGCGGCCTGGTACGGCCCATCTTCATCGGCAACCACCCAAGACCCTCGCGAGGGGCTAAGCCTCGCGAGGCGGATGACACCAAGACCTCCTCAGGGGCAGCCTCGCTAGGCTCGCTCCTGAGGAGTGGAGATATCTATGCAAGGGGCACCTCACGAGGTTCGCATGACGTGAGCCATGACGACCGAAGCCAGGCGGGCGCAGAGTGCCAGTTTCCTCTTTGGTGCTAAAGAGGCAGGCACAGGCGAGGAGTCCCGAGGCATCAGGCAAAGGTTTCCATATCGGTGCAACAAGACCAACACCAGCAGGACGGCAGGACGGAGGTCACCACGGAGCCCACAGTAGCGTCAGCACCAGAGCCTTTGGCAGGCGAAGACCACCTTTTGTCAGGATAACTTGTACTAGTTGTCTCCCTTCAAAATTGGCCGTTGTGGGATCCCTTCCCACCTAACATTTGGGAAGAGGACTAGGGCCTCTATAAATAGGACTGGCCACCACCCTAGCAAAGGGACGGATCATTCAGACCATCCTCGCACACACAAGCTCACCGAGCTCAAGAACACCTCTCCTCAGGAGGTTGTTCATCCCTTGTACTTGTTCATCCTCAGCCTACAAGGCAATCCACCACACCAAACTGGAGTAGCGTATTACACCACAACGGTGGCCCGAACCAGTATAAACTCTCGTGTCTCTTGTTCCTTGGGTTCGGCGAGCTAGGCCTTGAGATTGTTGCGAGAGCGAGCTAGGGAGAGAGAGATCTTCATGCGCACCCCAGAGTTCGAACCTCAAGGGTTTGCCAGAACCCGTAATCTGACAGAGCAGCATCAACATGTCATGGTAAATTTTTGTCCCATTTGGGGCAGGTTTGTGTATATGCTTCTCACAAACCAGAGCTTCTCACAACAAGCATGATGGTTTTGGTAGGGAACGCCCCACCTTTGGGGATGAAACGATATCCATTGCCTCTTATTGCTTTCAAAAAATTTCTCGTGTCAACATAGAACAACAGGAGTGTTGTGTCATTTTTTGTGATTTTCAGGGTTCGTTTGGACATTTTTATGCATTAAGTGAGTTTTCAATGCATTTATGTGCATAATTCAAATTTGAACTACATGCACATGCTCCAGTGCATATAAATTTGTTGAAAAATCAAATCTGTGTCCTTGGGTGCATGCTTAGGTACCATGCAAGAAATGGGAATGAATTTCAAACACCAGGGCACGATTGGCGGCAAAACATTGAGATGCCTGGTTTTTAAATTCTATTAAATCCAAAACTCGTCTGAAATTCATGAAACTTGGCATGCTATCATGGAGCGGCATCAACATGCCGTGGTAAATTTTTTGTCCCATTTGGGGCAGGTTTGGGTATATGCTTCTCACAAACCAGAGCTTCTCACAACAAGCATGATGGTTTCGATAGGGAACATCCCACCTTTGGGGACGAAACGATATCCATTGCCTCTTATTGCTTTCAAATTTTTTCTCATGTCAACGTAGAACAGGAGTGTTGTGTCAATTTTTGTGATTTTTCGGGGTTCGTTTGGACATTTTTATGCATTAACTGAGTTTTCAATGCATTTATGTGCATAATTCAAATTTAAACTGCATGCACATGCTCCAGTGCATATAAATTGGTTCAAAAATCAAATATGTGTCCTTGGGTGCATGCAAGAAATGGGAATGAATTTCAAACACCAGGGCAGCGTTGATTGCCGGCAAAACGTTGAGATACTTTGTTTTCAAATTCTAGTAAATCTAAAACTCGTCTAATATTCATGAAACTTGGCATGCTATCATGGAAGGGCACCCGACATGCTGTGGTATTTTTCGTGTCCATTTTGAGAGAAGGCGCACTCGAATAATGACAGCCAACAAAGGCATTTTGAAAAAAATAGCTGCCACTTTAATATCTCAAATGTTTGTATAATTCAAACCGTGTGCGTTCGGTTAACCATTCATGTGACGCCACATGTCTTGGTTTTAATGGCTATAGGAGGTGCCGTGTGGACAGCTGCTTGACTGAACGGGAGGCGTGCGAGCGCAGTCCGATGCGCAGGCTCACCGGGAAGCGTACAAGCTGTTCAACGCAGGATCTGTGCATCTCTTCAACGCAAACGGTTCAGATTACGGTATGCAAATTAAAGCCAGACTTCGGTGCTAAGCCAAGAGACACTGCAATTTGTCAAAATATGCAGCTAAAAATCAATAGCACTATCTATTTTTTGCAACTAAAATTCAGTAATTAAGCATAGATTTCATTCATACTAGAGATTAAGCAGTCGTTCTCACCGGGAAGCGAGACAACCTTGGACCGCCGCCCGCCTCGCTCCCACTAGTCTATATTAATGGCGCCGCCGAGCGGCCGCATCCCCCCATCCTCGCCACACACACAATTCCTCTCTCTCCGCCCACATCCTCGACGCCGCTCTGAGTCCTCAAAGCCGTCAGTGTACGAGGATGCCGCTGAAGCGCCCCATCGGAGGGAGTGGCGACGCTGGGGCTGCTGAAGCACCGGAGCACGGCGTGAATATGGAGACAGAGGTTTCCGTCCCCGCCGACGAGGTGGAGAACGAGGCTGCCAACAAGCGGAGGAGGGTCGAGAAAGAACCGCAAGCGACTCCAGCAGGCCTAGACTTCATCAACAACCTCCCCGATGATATGTTGATAGTCATCTTATCCCTCCTCCCAATCAAATATCGGGCGAGGACAGCCGCCCTTTCTCGGCGGTGGCGCACCCTATGGCTCCGCACCCCTGTCGACCTCCTCGACACCCACAAGCTCTGCCATGGCTATTGCCAAAGCTTGGATGTGTTCTCCCAAATCCTCGGCAGTCATGATGGCCCAATCAAAGGCCTTATCACGGAAAGTTCTGTTCCAATGGCAAGGACCGAGCCAAGCTTGATGAGTGGTTCTGATCCCGCGCCATAGATCAGCTCGAGAAGCTAAGTTATAATGATGGGCATATGCGCTTGCTGCCAACGTCCGTGCTCCGCTTCGCGCCCACGCTGCGCCTTGCCAAGTTCATGAACTGCCATTCCCCCCCCCCTTAATGACGTGCCCGCTCTTTTTCTACCATGACTGAAGCACCTCGAGCTCGTCGCCGTCCGCATCCCAAAGGATGACATGGAGCGCCTGCTCCGTGGCTGTACTGCACTCGAGTTCCTTCGTCTTCAGGCGATGAATTGATCGGGTACCTTGCACATCACCTCCAGGACTCTCCGAACAATTTATGTGTGTTGCTGGTGCTGCAGAGAGATCACAAAAGGTGGACCACAATATGGTCATCCAGGACACACCTTCACTTGAGAGATTACTTGTAGTTGATCAACAAGGTCCAACAAGAATCAATGTCATTTCTGCGCCGAAATTGAAAGTGGTGGGCTACTCGTCTGTCAAATACTACAACTTTCAGGTAGAACAGTCGCCTTATATACCTCTCCTTCTTGATATCAACATTATTTCTAGTTTTGAAGATGTATGTTCGTTTGTCATCCAGCGAAGCTTCACCCAGACTCTGGGCACAGTGAAGGTCTTGGCACTAGAATCTGTCGGCCCCAACCTGGACCAAGTTGTCAGTTGCCTGAGATGCTTTCCGTGCCTGAAGAAGCTGTATATCGAGGTGATGTTCCTTTCTTGTTAAATGTTAACCATAATGGAGTTCAATTTTTTGTACCTTTTCCCAAGTTTACAATGACAATGTACTATGATTTCTGAAGGAATTTTGGAGGATTTTAGGACATACACCCCACCCCATATTGGTTGCTTCATTCATATGGTTACAATCGTCCATAAGCATTTCTCCTTTCGATTCATCTGTACTAGTTTTCTTAGGGAATTTTTCATCCAATCCAACCTCTTGTGAAGAAGGCTACATGTTTCTAGATTGTAATCAAATGCCCATGCTAATCATGCCAGATCAAAGATGGCACGTTGGTGCATTTTACAAATCCTGCAAACCAAATGGGCGTGTAGCAGTGTTCAAAACTGCATGTAGGCACTAACACGTTCTCTTCTTTTGCAGATAATAATAGGCCCGGAGGTGGATAATGTTTATAACGATAATCACATCGAATGCCTGGATCTGCATCTCTCAAATATTACTTTGAACTCCTACCGAGGGACCTTACCGGAGATTACACTCGCCAGGTTCTTTCTTGCCAGAGCAAAGGTGCTGAGGGTACTGAGGTTGTACACGCATTTAACTAGGAAAGATCAATGGTATGATTATCAGAGCCAGCAGGTACTGTGGAATGGAAGTGCCTCCAAAAATGCCAAACTTCATATTGGAAGAGCATATGGCAAAGCAATTGGAAGTTATTGTGTCAAACCCATACATGACTTGTCAGCGGCTAATCCCTTTTCAGAAATGACGCAACTTGCAATGTTTGAATTTGGGCATTGTAATCTTTGAATTTGAACCTTGCAATATTTGTGGTATTTGCTATATTGCACCGTTTTTGTTCTCTTGTCTCAACGCAAACAGTTCAACCGGGTGAATCGCATGTCGTACATCGCACACACCTTGATCTGGCTGACCATTTTTTTGTGTTGCCTAATCACAAACAGTTCATCCGAGTGAACTGTATGCTATACATCGCACACACCTTGATCTGGCTGACCGTTTCTTTTGTGTTGCCGAATCATAAATAGTTCATCCGAGTGAACCGTATACTGTACATCGCACACACCTTCATCTGGCTGCCCGTTTCTTTTGTTCCTCCTCATCGAAAATGGTTAATTGAACTGAACCGTATGCCCTGAATCACACATGCAACTAAAATCTGAACCGTGTTTGATGCATCCATCATCGCAAATGTTTTGCGCCTTTTTTGATGGTTTTTTTACAGCACCGTTTGCGATTATTGCATCGCACACAGTTTTGTCGAAGGGTCTCTGATCGCAGTATCGCTTTAGCAGCATCCTGGAGTAGTGTATGGCCCCCGGGTCTATTTTCCATCATATATTTTCATATCTTATGTTTTAGTAATCTTTTATATCTATTTCTATCAGATCTCACCTTTGCAAGTGACCATGAAGGGATCGACAACCCCTTTATCGCGTTGGGTGCAAGTGTTTGATTGCTTGTGCAGGTGCATAGATTGGGGACTTGCTTGTTTCTCCTACTGGATTGATACCTTGGTTCTCAACTGAGGGAAATACTTATCTCTACTTTGTTGCATCACCCTTTCCTCTTCAAGGGAAAACCAACGCAAGCTCAAGAAGTAGCATCCCTCCTCCCCCCACATTTATATATGTGGGAGGGGGGCGCCTAGCACACCAGAACATTGTCTTAGCCGTGTGCGGCGCCCCCCTCCACCGTTAACACCCCCGGTCATATTTTCATAATGCATAGGCGAAGCCTTGCGGAGATAGCTTCACCATCACCGTCACCATGCCTTATTGTTGCCAGAACTCATCCACTACCTCGCCGTCTTGCTAGATCAAGAAGGCGGAGGACGTCATCGAGCTGAACGTGTGCTGAACGTGGAGGTGTCGTACATTTGGTGCTCGATCGGTTGGAACGCGAAGAAGTTCGACTACATCAACTGTGTTGTTAAACGCTTCCGCTTACGATCTAGGAGGGTATGTAGACACACTCTCCCCCTTCATTGCTATGCATCTCCATGGATAGATCTTGCATGTGCATAGAAGAATTTTTTTTTCTCCATGCAACATTTCCCAACAGTGGCATCCGAGCCAGGTCTATGCGTAGATGATATGCACGAGTTGAACACAAAGAGTTGTGGGCGGTGATAGTCACACTGCTTACCACCAACATCTTATTTTGATTCGGCGGTATTGTGGGATGAAGCGGTCCGTACCAACCTTACATGTCCACGCACATGAGACTGGTTCCACCGACTGACATGCAACTAGTTTTGCATAAAAGGTGGCTGGCGGGTGTCTGTTTCTCCTACTTTAGTTGAATCAAATTTGACTATGGCCGGTCCTTGAAGAAGGTTAAAACAGCAAACTTGATGAATCACTGTTGTGGTTTTTGCGTAGTTAAGAATGGTTCTTGCTAGAAGCCCATAGCAGCCACGTAAAACTTGCAACAACAAAGTAGAGGACGTCTAACTTGTTTTTGCAGGGCATGTTGTGATGTGATATGGTCAAGATAGGATGTGATATACGCTTGATGTATGAGACGATCATGTTTTGTAATATTGACAACCGGCAGGAGCCTTAGGGTTGTCTATTTATTGTATGAAGTGCAAGCACCATGGAATTGCTTTACTTTATCACTATGCATTAGCGATAGTTCTAGAAGCAATAGTTGGCATGACGACCTCGACGTAACGACGCTACAATGGAGATCAAGGTGTCAAGCCGGTGACGATGGAGATCATGACGATGCTTCGGAGATGGAGATCAAAAGCACAAGATGATGATGGCCATATCATGTCACATATTTTGATTGCATGTGATTTTTATCTTTTATGCATCTTATTTTGCTTAGAACGACGGTAGCATTATAAGATGATCCCTTCACTAAATTTCAAGATAAAAGTGTTCTCCCCGAGTATGCACCATTGCCAAAGTTCGTCGTTTCGAAGCACCACATGATGATCGGGTGTGATAGACTCTACGTTCACATACAACGGATGTACGGCAGTTTTGCACATGCAGAATACCTGGGTAAAACTTGACGAGCCTAGCATGTACAGACATGGTCTCGGAACACTAGAGACCGAAAGGTCGAACATGAGTCATATAGTAGATATGATCAACATAGAGATGTTCACCATTGATGACTACCCCGTCTCACGTGATGATTGGACATGGGTTAGTTGATTTGGATCACGTATCACTTAGATGACTTGAGGGATGTTTATTTAAGTGGGAGTTCATTAGTAATTTGATTGATTGAACTTAATTTATCATGAACTTAGTCTTATAGTTTTGCATATCTATGTTGTAGATCAATGGCCCGAGCTACCGTTCCCCTGAATTTTAATGTGTTCCTAGAGAAAGCTAAGTTGAAAGATGATGGTAGCAACTACACGGACTGGGTCCGTAACTTGAGGATTATCCTCATTGCTGCACAGAAGAATTATGTCCTTGATGCACCGCTAGGTGAAAGGCCTTCTGCAGAAGCTGAAGCAGATGTTATGAACGTCTGGCAAGCTCGATCTGATGACTACTCAATAGTTAAGTTTTCCACGCTTTACGGCTTAGAACCGGGACTTCAAAGACATTTTGAACGTCATGGAGCATATGAGATGTTCCAGGAGTTGAAGTTAATATTTCAAGCAAATGCCCGGGTTGAGAGATATGAAGTCTCCAACAAGTTCTATAGCTGCAAGATGGAGGAGAACAGTTCTGTCAGTGAACACATACTCAAAATGTCTGGGTATCATAACCACTTGACTCAGCTGAGAGTTGAACTTCCAGTGGGTAGTGTTATTGACAGGGTTCTTCAATCACTGCCTGTCAAGACCCCGATCCTAAGTCACACCAATCTAGCAGGTAACACATCATATCACTTTGCGGCCTCATGCACGGTATTCCCACGGCTGCAGCCTTACCTTGGTCGGGACTGTTTGCGCCTTTTGGCTCACGTATATGATTGTGTCGCTAGCATCTGTATGACAGAGAACCCAGGCCGACAAGACTAGTCGTAAACCCAAGGTGGCACAAACTTACAGGGACAGGCATACCTAACCCAGCAATGAACGTGTCGGTCATCAACTTATGAACCCAAGTCGTAGCAAGCTACAAGGACTTAAAGGAACAACGTGTGACATTTCCCCGAAGGGACAGACACAGGAACAAAGAAGGATACATGCCGGCCAACCTAAGTGTTCTGGAGCAGTAGTGAACTACCATGGCTCAGTGGAAGCACCAGGAGACATTTCTCCATAAGGAAGGCTACCAAGAATAAACAACCAGGTGTTGGATCCCACAAATACCAAGCATTTCAATAACATACACACAATATGCTCGATATGTGTAAATACAACATGGCAGCACAACAAAAATCTACGACTCAATGTATTTATTCAATAGGCTCCGACGAGCTAGATATTACAAACATGTGTCTCATGACCCAACATTCAAGTCATTCAAGCAACAAGCACAGGCGGAAGCATAAACATGTCTGAGTGCAGACATCTAAAAATAAAGAAGCCTAGAAAGCATGTCTACCTACAAGACCCTCCAAAGGAGCCAGACCTCTGTCTAGGATTCCCAAGCTAATTGTTGAAGCCCATGTGAAACTACTAGTGAGAACGAAGTCTCTCTGCAAAAATATAAATTAAGAAAACGTGAGTACAAATGTACCCAGCAAGACTTACATCTGAACTACCTACATATGCATCAGTATCAACAAGGGGTTGTGGGGTTTAACTGCAGCAAGCCAGCTTTGACTATGGCTATCCTGAACTACAATATCAAGTAATTCCTTTGAGGTGGCGCACACGAGTCCACATATTCACCATACCAATACACCACTATGGATCTGCTCCCGTCTCCCTATGAGAAGGCCATCCATAGCACTCACGCTTATCTTGTGCATTTTAGAGTATCCACTTCAAGTTATCTATGAACCATATAAGCATTCCAAGTAGTCCTATTCCACGGACGCAACTATTCGAATAGATCATATTGACCTTGCAGGGGTGTACTTCTTCACACACGCTCTCCCCACTTACCGCCATGTACATGTCATGTATCTCGGCAACCTTCAAGCGGAAGCCTGGCGAGGGTGTCGGCCACGACATGACTAACCACGCAAGTCTCTAGTCTAGGTTTATCACCTATCCGAGGCTGAACCCGCAAAGGAAGTCTGGCCGAAGTTTCCATCACGGTCCCAAACGATGAGAGAAGGGTTCCCAAGCCCACCATCCAGGTGCCACTTGGTACACTGTGCCACTGTGCCTAGTCTGTCGCAAGCCCACTTGTACCGGGTGCCACTTGGTAGACTACTAGCGCTACCTACAAACACCAGAAACTAGTTGCAACTCCTGGACAGAGATCGAGGCGATTAATAAGCCGAGAGGGGCCGAGGTACTGGAACCCAATGTGTGGTAGTAACTATCTTGGATCACAAACACAGAACTCAGATCCTGAGGACGGTTTCAATGAGACAACCCACCATGTACTCCTACATGGCCTCTCATCGCTACCTTTACCAAATCATGTTCACACACTTAGCTCTCAACAGTAGGGCAAGTTCATCACTGTCCCAATCCATCCCAGATGAATCAGACCTGACACAAGCATAGCAGGCATAACAAGCAAGCATGTATGAGTAGGCACATCATGGCTCAAACAATTCCTACTCATGCTAGTGGGTTTCAACTATTTACTATGGCAAAGACAGGTCATGCAGATGAACGGGTTCAACTACCGTAGCATGTAACAGTTGAATCGTTGTTATCCTAATGCAGTAAAAGAGAGCAAGAGCAAGAGAGTGGGATTGTATCAGAGTGATCAAGGGGAGTTTGCTTGCCTGGCACTTCTGAAGATAGCATTGGGTCTTCATCAGTGTCATCGATCACATCGTTGGAACAACGTCTATTGAGAGGGGACAACCACCGGCAAACAAGAGGGAACACAATCAATGCAATGCAACAATATGATGCATAATCATGACATGGCAACATGCTGGTGTTTGAGCTAATGCAACTAGCAACCAGATTAAATGAAGTTGATTTGAACACGAGATTCAAATATGAACTCCATATAAGATATTTCAAATGCCATTTATCAAATCATCATATACAGCAACTTAGGTTATTCAAACATGCATGAAAATGCCATAAACAGATTCTTTGGATTTTTCTGATCATTTTTCATGTATAAATTATTTTCATTGGAGTTGTAGATTATTTTCTATGATTTTTAGAAGTTTAAAGCATTTTCTGGAGTTTACAGGATTAAATTTAATCCAGAAAATCATTAACGATGTTAGCACTATGTCACTACTGTGTCAGCAGGTCAACCGAGTTGATTAGGGTCAAACCTGCCCAATGGGGTCCACTGGTTAGTGACCCAGGGTTAATCCTTGTCAAACCCGATGCTGACTAGGGTTTGACCCCTCGCTGGGGCCCACTATCAGTGGCTCTCGGCTCTAACTAAATGGGGTTAGCACCTAATCTAATGACGCCATGTCAGCTTGCCGGAGTTTGGCCGGCGGCAACGTCAAATCACGGTGGAGGGTTGCTGGAGCAGCGCTACAGGTGGTGTTGGATCAAGCCAAGGGCATCAGAGGGCTGCCCTTGCTCGCATGCATCCAGGGAAGGCACGCGGGAGGGCGCGGGGTGGTCGGAGCTCGCCGGAACGAGCTTGCGGCAGCGACCGAGGTACGGCTTCGAGCGAGCATAGGCTACAGGGCACGGGGAAGGTCGCCGATAGGCTCACTGGACTCCTGGAGATGAAAGATGAGCGATGGCGCTGTCGGGAGCAACGGGTTAGAGCTCTAGCCTCGTCGGTAGCATGGCCGGCGGCGGCGAGCTTCGGGCACGGCGGCTAGCATGACTACGGCATGTATACGACAGCGAAACAAGAGGGAGAATTGTAGGAGCTCATGTAGATTCGCGGGAGCAGCATGTAGAGGCCGGGGACGCTTCAGTTGCTGCGAATTGGCGGCGAGATTGTCGGCGGCCGAAACTTGAAGACGATGACGACTCCTTCGACGCAAGGCATCTGGGTTTGCTTCCTTCAGTGAGGAGGTGCAGCGTGAGGACGTGGAGCTCGGGGATATGAGCAAGGGGCGAGGGGATGGCTGGGGCCGCGGCGGTGCACGGCGGTGCTCTCCGATACGTTCAGTTGGCAGAAGAGAGAGAGAGCAGAGGAGGGGCATGAGCTCGAGAGAGTGAGCGAGAGGTCCACGGGGTGCGTGGCGCTCGGGGCCGTCTCCAGCAGCAGCAAGCATGCAGGAGGTGGCCTCGTGCATGTGCGCGCGCCATGGGCACACGCCCTCGTGCCCACTGGCACGAGGTTGAGGATGACTGCCGCATGGGCCTGGAGGGCTGGCTTCTCTCCTGGGCCAGGTAAGTTACAGGTACTCCCTCCTTCTCCGTTTTCTATTTCATTTAATATTTTTCTATTTATTTCAATCTGTTTGGTTTGATTCAAAGGCCAGACCACTTTCATAAATTCTGAAAATATTCATGGGCTCTCTCTGAGTTATTCCATATGCCCAAAAAATAAATCCAGAAGCATTGGAGCTATAACTTATTTTATTGCAAATAGTTGCACAAGCATCCATGCATCATGTCTAAATTTATTTGAAAGTTGAAATGGGGATTGTTCAATCCCTAGCACCAGATCAAATCAAATAGGTTCAACCTAAAATAATCTTCAATGAGCCCAAAATGCCCTTAAGAAAAGTTCATGATTTATGGTTAAGGTGGACACCTCTGCCAAAAATGATGAATATATTTCTAGGACATTTTTGGATTTTTGAATTAACTCACTACCTATTTGAATTGGAGCTAATAAATGTTATAAAATTAGTTATAGCTCCAATGCTTCTGGACTTATTTTTTGGGCATATGGAATAACTCAGAGAGAGCCCATGAATATTTTCAGAATTTATGAAAGTGGTTTGGCCTTTGAATCAAACCAAACAGATTGAAATAAATAGAAAAACCATAAATAAAATAGAAAACAGAGAAGGAGGGAGCACCTGTAACTTACCTAGCCCAGGAGAGAAGCCAGCCCACCAGGCCCATGCGCCAGTCATCCTCAACCTCGTGCTAGTGGGCACGAGGGCGTGTGTCCACGGCGCGCGCGAGGCCACCTCTTGCCTGCTTGCTCACTGCTAGAGACGGCCCCGAGTGGCACGCACCCCTGGACCTCTCGCTCACTCCCTCGAGCTCATCCCCCTCCTCTGCTCTCTATCTCTCTCTCTCTTCCGCCAACTATCCTCGAGCTCCGCGTCCTTGCGCTGCACCTCCCCACCGAAGGAAGCAAACCCGGACGCCTTGCATCGACGGAGTCGTCATCGTCTTCGAGTTTCGGCCCCCGGCAATCTCGCCGCCGATTCGCAGCACCCGACGCGTCCCGGGCCTCTACGTGCTGCTCCCGTGAATCTACGTGAGCTCCTACCATTCTCCCCTTGTGTCGTCGTCGTATCCATGCCGTAGTCGTGCTAGCCGCCGTGCCCAAAGCTCGTCGCCGCCGGCCATGCTACCGATGAGGTTAGAGCTCGAACTCGTTGCGCCCGACAGCGCCATCACTCCCCTTGCATCTCCAGGAGTCCGGTGAGCCTATCGGCGAGCTTCCCCGTGCCCTGTAGCCCGTGCCCGCTCGAAGCCATACCTCGGCCGCCACCGCGAGCTCATTCCGGCAAACTCCGGCCTCCCCGCGCCCTCCCGCGTGCCTCCCCTAGATGCGCGCGAGCAAGGGCAACCCTCTGGTGCCCTTGGCTTTACCCAACATCGCCCGTAGCGCCACTCCGGCAACCTCCGCTGGGATTTGACATCGCCGCCAGCCAAACTCCGGCGTGCTGACATGGCGTCATTACATTAGGTGCTAACCACATTTAGTTAGAGCCGAGAGCCACTAACAGTGGGCTCCAGCGTGGGGTCAAACCCTAGTCAGCGTCGGCTTTGACCGGGAATAACCCTGGGTCACTGACCATTGGACCCCATTGGTCAGTTTTGACCCTGGTCAACTCGGTTGACCTGCTGATGCAGTAGTGTCACAGTGCTGACGTCGTTAATGATTTTCTGGATTAAATTTAATCCTGGAAACTCCAGAAAATGCTTTAAACTTCTAAAAATCATAGAAAATAATCTACAACTCCAATAAAAATAATTTATATATGGAAAGTGATCAGAAAAATCCAAAGAATCTGTTTATGGCATTTTCATGCATGTTTTAAGAACCTAAAGTTGTTGTATATGATGATTTGATAAGTGGCAATTGAAATATCTTATATGGAGTTTGAATTTGAATCTCGTGTTCAAATCAACGTCATTTAATCTGGTTGCTAGTTGCATTAGCCCAAACACCAGCATGTTGCCATGTCATGATCATGCATCATATTGTTGCATTGCATTGATTGTGTTCCCTCTTGTTTGTCGGTGGTTGTCCCCACTCAGTAGACGTTGTTCCGACGATGTGATCGATGACACTGATGAAGACCCAATGCTATCTTCAGAAGTGCCAGGCAAGCAAACCCCCTTGATCACTCCGATACAATCCCACTCTCTCACTCATGCTCTCTTTTGCTGCATTAGGACAACAACGATTCAATTGTTACATGCTGCGGTAGCTAAACCCATTCCTCTGCATGACCTGTCTTTGCCACAGTAAATAGTTGAAACCCACTAGCATGAATAGGAGTTGTTTGAGCCATGATGTGCCTACTCATACATGCTTGCTTGCTATGCCTGCTATGCTTAGAGTTGTTTCAAGTCTGATTCATCTAGGATGGATTGGGACGGTGATGAACATGTCCTACTTTTGAGAGCTAAGTATGTGAACCCGATTTGGTAAAGGTAGCAATGAGAGGCCATGTAGGAGTACATGGTGGGTTGTCTCATTGAAACCGTCCTCAGGAACTCAGTTCTATGTTTGTGATCCAAGACAGTTACTACCACACATTGGGTTCCGGTAACTCGTCCCCTCTCGGCTTATTAATCGCCTTGATCTCTGTCCAAGTGTTGCAACTAGTTTCTGATGTTTGTAGGTAGTGCTAGTAGTCTACCAAGTGGCACCCGGTACAAGTGGGCTTGGGACAAACTAGGCACGATGTACCAAGTGGCACCTGGATGGTGGGCTTGGGAACCCTGCTCACATCATTTGGGGTCATGATGGAAACTTCAGCCAGACTTCCTTTGCGGGTTTAGCCTCGGATAGGCGATAAACCTGGACTAGAGACTTACGTGGTTAGTCGGGTCATGGCCGACACCCTCGCCGGGCTTCCGCTTGAAGGTTGCCAAGATACATGACGTGTACATGGCGGTAAGTGGCGAGAGCGTGTGTGAAGAAGTACACCCCTGCAGGGTTATTATGATCTATTCAAATAGCCGCATCCACGGATATGTACTACTTGGAACGCTTATATGGTTCATAGATAACTTGAAGTGGATACTCTAAAATGCGCAAGATAAGCGTGAGTGCTATGGATGGCCTTCTCATAGGGAGATGGAAGCGGATCCATAGTGGTGTATTGATATGGTGAATATGTGGACTCGTGTGCGCCACCTCAAAGGAATTACTTGCAGTCGTAGTTCAGGATAGCCACAGTCAAAGCTGGCTTGCTGCAGTTAAACCCCACAACCCCCTTGTTGATACTGATGCATATGTATCTAGTTCTGATGTAAGTCTTGCTGGGTATATTTGTACTCATGTTTGCTTAATTAATGTTTTTGGAGAGAAACTTTGTTCTCACTAGTAGTTTCACGTGGGCTTCGACAATTAGCTTGGGAATCCCAGACAAAGGTCTGGCTCCTTTGGAGGGTCTTGTAGGTAGACAGATTTCTAGCCTTCTTTCTTTTCAGATGTCTGTACTCAGACATGTTTATGCTTTCGCATGTGCTTGTTGTTTGAATGACTTGAATGCTAGGTCATGAGACCCATGTTTGTAATATCTGGCTCCTCGGAGCCTATTGAATAAATACTTTGAGTCATAGAGTTTTGTTGTGATGCCATGTTGTATTTACACATATCGAGCATATTGTGTGTATGTTATTGAAATGCTTGGTATGTGTGGGATCCGACACCTGGTTGTTTATTCTTGGTTGCCTTCCTTATGGGGAAATGTCTCCTACCGCTTCCACTGAGCCATGGTAGTTCGCTACTGCTCTGGAACACTTAGGTTGGCCGGCATGTATCCTTCTTTGTTCATGTGTCTGTCCCTTCGGGGAAATGTCACGCGTTGTTCCTTTAAGTCCCTGTAGCTTGCTACAACTTGGGTTCATACGTTGATGACCGACATGTTCATTGTTGTGTTACACATGCATGTTCCCGTAAGTTTGTGCCACCTTGGGTTTATGACTAGTCATGTTGGCCTGAGTTCTCTGTCATATGGATGCTAGCGACACAATCATATACGTGAGCCAAAAGGCGCAAATGGCCCCAGCCAAGGTAAGGCTGCAGCCGTGGGAATACCGTGCGTGAGGCCGCAAAGTGATATGATGTGTTACCTGCTAGATTGGTGTGACTTAGGATCGGGGTCCTGACACTGCCACCAACTACAAAGGCTTCATGATGAACTATAATATGCAAGGGATGAATAGAATGATTCCTGAGCTCTTCGCAATGCTTAAGGTCGCGGACGTAGAAATCAATAAGGAGCATCAGGTGTTGATGGTTAACAAGACCACTAGTTTCAAGAAAAAGGGCAAGGGAAAGAAAGGGAACTTCAAGAAGAATGGCAAGGAAGTTGTCACTCCCGGGAAGAAGCCCAAAGCTGGACCCAAGCCTGAAAATGAGTGCTTCTACTGCAAAGGGACTGGTCACTGGAAGCGGAACTGCCCCCAAATACTTGGCGGATAAGAAGGATGGCAAACTGAACAAAGGTATATTTGATATACATGTTATTTATGTGTAATTTACTAATGCTCATAGCAGTGCTTGGGTATTTGATACTGGTTCGGTTGCTCATATTTGTAACTCAATACAGGAGCTGCGGAATAAACAAAGATTGGCTAAGGATGAGATGACGATGCGCGTCGGAAATTGTTCCAAGGTAAATGTGATCACCGTCGGCACCCTACCTCTACATCTACCTTTGGGATTAGTTTTAGATCTAAATAATTGTTATTTGGTGCCAGCGTTGAGCATGAAATCTTGTTTATTGTGAGACGGTTATTCATTTAAATCGGAGAATAATGGTTGTTCTATTTATATGAGTAATATCTTTTATGGTCATGCACCCTTGATGATTGGTCTATTCTTGTTGAATATCGATCGTAGTGATACACATATTCATAATAGTGATGCCAAAAGATACAAAGTTGATAATGATAGTGCAACATATTTGTGGCACTGCCGTTTAGGTCATATTGGTGTAAAGCGCATGAAGAAACTCCATGCAGATGGACTTTTGGAATCACTTGATTATGAATCATTTGATACTTGCGAACCATGCCTCATGGGCAAGATGACTAAAACTCCGTTCTCCGGAACAATGGATCGAGCTAATGACTTATTGGAAATAATACATACTGATGTATGCGGTCCAATGAGTGTTGAAGCATGCGGCGGGCATCGTAACAAGAAAATAAAGTTTCTACGATCTGATCGCGGAGGTGAATAGTTGAGTTGCGAGTTTGGCCTTCATTTAAAACAATGTGGAATTGTTTCACAACTCACGCCACCTGGAACACCACAGAGTAATGGTGTGTCTGAACGTCCTAATCATACTTTATTAGATATGGTGCGATCTATGATGTCTCTTACCGATTTACCACTATCATTTCGGGGTTATGCATTAGAGACAGTCGCATTCACGTTAAATAGGGCACCGTCTAAATCCGTTGAGACGACACCGTATGAACTGTGGTTTGGCAAGAAACCTAAGCTGTCATTTCTTAAAGTTTGGCATTGCGACACTTATGTCAAAAGGCTTCAGCCTGATAAGCTCGAACCCAAATCGGAGAAGTGCGTCTTCATAGGATACCTTAAGGAAACAATTGGGTACACCTTCTACCACAGATCCGAAGGCAAGATCTTTGTTGCCAAGAATGGAACCTTTCTAGACAAGGAGTTTCTCTCAAAAGAAGTGAGTGGGAGGAAAGTAGAACTTGATGAGCTAATTGTACCTTCTCTCAATCTGGAAAGTAGCACATCAGAGAAATCCGTTCCCGTGATGCCTACACCAACTAGAGAGGAAGCTAATGATGATGATCATGAAACTTAAGATCAAGTTACTACTGGACCTCATAGGTTGAACAAAGCACGTTCCGCACCGGAGTGGTATGGTAATCCTGTCCTGGAGGTCATGTTACTAGACCATGGCGAACCTATGAACTATGAAGAAGCTATGATGAGCCCAGATTCTGATAAATGGCTTGAGGCCATGAAATCTGAGATAGAATCCATGTATGAGAACAAAGTGTGGACTTTGGTGGACTTGCCCGATGATCGGCAAGCCATTGAGAATAAATGGATCTTCAAGAAGAAGACAGATGTTGATGGTAATGCCACCATCTACAAAGCATGACTTGTCGTGAAAGGTTTTCGACAAGTTCAAGGGGTTGACTATGATGAGACCTTGTCACCCATAGCGATGTTTAAGTCAGTCCGAACGATGTTAGAAATTGCCGCATTTTATAATTATGAAATCTGCCAAATGGACGTCAAAATTGCATTCCTTAATGGATTTCTTAAATAAGAGTTGTATATGATGCAACCAGAAGGTTTTGTCGATCCTAAAGGTGCTAACAAAGTGTGCAAGCTCCAGCGATCCATCTATGGACTGGTGCAAGCATCTCGGAGTTGGAATATATGCTTTGATGGGGTGATCGAAGCATATGGTTTTATACAGACTTATGGTGAAGCCTGTATTTACAAGAAAGTGAGTGGGAGCTCTGTAGCATTTCTAATATTATATGTGGATGACATATTGTTGATTGGAAATGATATAGAATTTCTAGATAGCATAAAAAGATACTTGAATAAGAATTTTTCAATAAAGGACCTTGGTGAAACTGCTTATATATTAGGCATCAAGATCTATAGGGATAGATCAAGACGCTTAATAGGACTTTCACAAAGCACATACCTTGATAAAGTATTGAAGAAGTTCAAAATGGATCAGTCAAAGAAAGGGTTCTTGCATGTGTTACAAGGTGTGAAATTGAGTTAGACTTAAAGCCTGACCACTGCAGAAGATAGAGAGAAAATGAAAGTCATTCCCTATGCCTTAGCCATAGGTTCTATCATGTATGCTATGTTGTGTACCAGACCTGATGTGTGCCATGCCATAAGTTTGGCAGGGAGGTACCAAAGTAATCCAGGAGTGGATCACTGGACAGCGGTCAAGAAAATCCTGAAGTACCTAAAAAGGACCAAGGATATGTTTCTCTTTTATGGAGGTGACGAAGACCTCGTCGTAAATGGTTACGTCGATGCTAGCTTCGATAGTGATCTGGATGACTCTAAGTCACAAACCGGATATGTATTTATATTGAATGGTGGAACTGTCAGTTGGTGCAGTTCCAAGCAGATCGTCGTGGTAGGATCTACGTGTGAAGCGGAGAACATAGCTTGTTCAGAAGCAGCACATGAAGGAGTCTGGATGAAGGAGTTCATATCCGATCTATGTGTAATACCTAGTGCATCGGATCCAATGAAAATCTTTTGTGACAACACTGGAGCAATTGCCTTGGCGAAGGAATCCAGGTTTCACAAGAGAACCAAACACATCAAGAGACGCTTCAACTCCATTCGTGAAAAGGTCAAGGATGGAGACATAGAAATTTGCAAAGTACATACGGATCTAAATGTGGCAGACCCGTTGACTAAGCCTCTTTCGCGAGAAAAACATGATCAGCACCAAGACTCCATGGGTGTTAGATTCATTACAATGTAATCTAGATTATTGACTCTATGGTAAGTGGGAGACTGAAGGAAATATGCCCTAGAGGTAACAATAAAGTTGTTATTTAATATTTCCTTATTCGTGATAAAGGTTTATTATTCATGCTAGAATTGTATTGATTGGAAACTTAAATACATGTGTGAATACATAAACAAATACCGTGTCCCTAGTAAGCCTCTACTAGACTAGCTCATTTTTTTTTACTGGAAACTGTAGGGGAAAACCCCCACGGCATATCAAAACTTTATTAAAAAAGGGATACAAATACAAAGGGAGGATTACAAGGGGTAATCAAACTAATCTAAAGAGTAGAAGAACAAAAAAGAGAAGATTACAAAACAAGGGCCTCAAGGAGGCAGAAAAGAGACCCATCTGAGGAGGTCATCCTTGTAGGCAGCTTTCACTCTATATTGCATCATACTAATATCATGAATGAATGCACCTCTCCATTTATTAAACCTAGCTCTCTCATGCCTGAACACTTTAGCATTCCTGATGATCCATATATTCCAGCATGCAATAAAAACCACTTCAGTGAAGAAGGGCTTCCCAAAGCTTCTTCTAGCATTGATAACCAAATCAGTCATGGAGTCACCAGATGACCAATCAACTTGCAAATAGTTCCAGACTCTGACACTGAAGTTGTAGTTGAAGAACAGATGATCTCTTGTTTCCCTGGCCTGCAAAGGGCATAGAACACAATTGACTCCATCATCCAGATGCCAATTCCTCCTTTCCACCATGTCCTTAGTGTTTAATCTGTCCATAATGAGCATCCAAGCAAAAACCTTGATTTTCATTGTACAAGAGGACTTCCAGATCCAAGTGGTCAATGGGTTAAAGGACTCTGATGCAAAAGTATGGGAGTAAAACATCTTTGGCTTGAATCCCTTGGCAGTGCCATGCCAAAACCAGACATCCTTGGACCCAGGTGCTCTATTGTGGCTGTCCATCAGAGACTGCAGAGTGGTGAGGTCATCAAAAGCTTGGCTAGACAAAGGAAGATGGAAGTGCTGGAACACGTCATGTGAGTCAAAAAACTCTTTAACAGTGATCCAGGGTTCCTTAACATACGAAAAGAGTCGGGGGAATCTGTCCTGGAGATTAGAAACTTGTTGATCAAGCTGCCAGTTGTCTGACCACATGAGGGCAGTGTCACCCTCATTTATCTGCACCCAAGCACACTCTCTGAAGCTTTGCATGATCTTGCATATATCTTTCCACCAGAAAGAGCCACAATCAGTAGTTCCCTGAGGCACTCTGCCATGATAGTAAGAGTCCCAGATTAAAGACACCCAGGGAAGATCCTTCTTATTGAGAAAGTTATTTGCATGTTTGAGCAGAAGAGCTACATTCTGAGCACCAAGGTTGAGAATACCAAGACCTCCCTTGTTTTTTGGCCTACAAATAAGGTCCCAAGCAGCAAGTGAAGGAGCAGGCTCACTCCTATTTTTCCTCTAGAGGCATTGCCTCTGAATTCTTTCCAGTTATTTCAAAATTCCAGCAGGAACAGCCAAACTATAAAGGAAAAACATGGGCATAGAAGACAAGGCAGAATTCATAAACTACAATCTTTCTCCTTGATTTAAAAAAGAGGAGCTAGCTGTCATTCTTCTCTCCATGCAGTCCACCAATGGCATAAAATCAGCCATTCTTGGCCTTGTAGTTCCCACAGGCAACCCAAGGTAAGTAAAAGGCATTTTCCCAATCTGACACCCAAAAGCAGCAGCTAATTCAGTCATCACAGCAGAGTCCACATTGATTGGTATAATAAAGGATTTGTGGTAGTTCACATCAAGACCAGTGGACACAGAAAAGACCTTCAGCATGTCCTTCAGAGCTACAAGTTGCTCCTTGTCAGCAGGCAAAATAATCAGTGTGTCATCAGCATACTGAATCACAGGGTAATCTTGGTCATGACAAGGTATGGGGAGGTGAAGGATGCCTCTTCTAAACATGTCATTAATGACAGTCTGCAAAAGATCAGCAGCTAGGACAAAAAGGAGGGGGGAGACTGGATCACCCTGTCTGACGCCCTTTTTGCAGATGAACTTCCTACCTGGAACTCCATTAAGCAGAACAGATGAGGTACCTGTGGACAAAAGCTGCTTCATCCAAAGAATCCACTTCTCATTGAAGCCCTTATATCTCAAAATTTGCACTATAGCCTCATGCTCAAGGGAATCAAAAGCCTTCTCAAAGTCCAGTTTAAGTATTACAATTGGTCTCTTGGACTGATGACACTGGTGCAAATACTCAAAAGTCCATCCAATGCCATCCTGAATTGTTCTGCTCTTTATGAAACCATACTGGTTCTTGTGAACACACTGCATAATCACCTCTTGAAACCTATTGGCTGCCATCTTAGAAAGGAATTTAAGACCCATTCCAGTTAAGGAAATAGGTCTAAAATCATCCACCTCTTCAGGTGAGAGCTTTTTAGGCACCAGAGTGATGTATGAGTCATTAATATTTTCTAGCTGAGCAGAGCCATCAAAGAAAGCCTGGGCCAGCTCATAAAAATCTTTAGAAATTATGTGCCAGCACTTTTTAAAGAAGAGACCATTAAACCCATCTAGACCTGGGGCTTTATCCACATGCATATGCTTGACAACATTATCCATTTCCTCTTTCTCAAAAGGCTTAGTTAGAATATCTAAACCCTCAACAGGATTAATGAGGGAGGAGAGGTCAAAACCCATGACAATTCCCCTGGAAGAACCCATTCTATTTTTAAAACAATTCCAGATAATACCCTCCATTTGTGAATGATCAGTGACCACAGTACCATCAGACAGCTTTAAACTGGCAATAGAATTCCTTCTGTGTCTCTCAGTAGCCATAGCATGAAAAAACTTTGTATTCTCACCACCCACTTTTATGTACCTGATAGTACATCTTTTCTTCGAATAAAGACATTGGAGGTGAAGCAACTTCTCCACATGGGCTTTAACTACTTTTCTGAAATTGGATTCATGTCTATAGAGTGGCATGTATTCCTCCAGCTCATCCAAGAGCACAATAACATTATTACATTTGCAGACCAGGGTTTTCAGTTTGGAAATATTCTTCTGCCATCTCTTAAGACACATTCTCAAGGACTTAAACTTATCAGCTATCCTAGCAGTAATATGTCCCTTCCTGGATTGTTTTTGCCATGAAGAATCAACACAATCCATAAAACCATCTAGCTCAAGCCAATAATTCTCAAACTTAAAAAGATTAGACTTGGGAATAGTAGTTTTGATTGTAACCACACAAGGCACATGATCAGATGCAGTTTTGGCAAGAGGTAGCACCTCAGTCATGGGATAGTCAGATATCCAATCAGCAGAGGTGAAGAACCAGTCCAGCTGCTCAAGAAGTGGGGTATCCTGCATGTTTGACCAAGTGTAAGATCTACCTTTGATGGGCAGCTCCAAGAGGCCCAAGTGCCCAATTATCTCATTGAAGATGAACATGTCATTCAAATCACCACCAGGTAAGTTTCTATTATCCAAAGATCTCAAGAAATTAAAATCCCCTAGCAGTAGCCAATTTTCATCCATAGGAATATTCAGATGATACAACCAGGTGACAAAGTTATCCCTGGCTTCCCCTTGGCAAGGACCATAAACAGCCACAAGAGTCCACCTCTCATTGTTTTGCCTAGAAACAAATTCAATCACCACTGCAAATTGCTGAACTTCCAATAAAGTCCCATCAAAGACAGAAGAATTCCAAACAACAAGTATTCCACTAGAGGCCCCCAAAGAAGGAGAGAAAGCAAAGCTGTCAAATCTCTTAGGACAGAAACTTTTAATTGCTCTGGAATCAAATGAGGTACATTTAGTTTCTTGTAAGCAAGCAATAGCACAGTGACTTTCATCAATTTTTTGTCTGACAGCTCTTTGCCTATTCTCAAAATTTAAACCCCTGACATTCCAGCACAAAACATTCCAGCTTCTACATTGATTACTCATTAATAGAGATCTTTAACAGGTCCACACACCACATGACACACAATGTCATATGCCCAAAATGCACAGATAAGTCTGAACCAACATTATTACATTGCCGAGGAACAGAAAATAAAAACCAAACACAGAGAGCAAATTTAGGGGCTTGCAAAACCCAGCATAAGATAAGCACACTATGCATGAGCGGCATCATTAGTAGCAGTAGCAGGATCCACCATAAGTGCATCCTCAGTGAGCAGCGTTGCATCAATCTCCAGCTCCTTGCCGATTGCTTGCAGGTGACTTATGGGAGTAGGTGGAGGAACATCTGCATGTGCAGGGTCGTCGGGCATCCCTGCAGAGAGAGGCTTAGCCTTGGGCTTCTTCCTCTTGGGCTGCAAGACAAGCTCATGGAAAGTGGGCTTAAACCCATCACGCTGGGCCGAGCTTCTAGTGCATCTTCGAACTGAAGTTTCAACAAGAGGCGTTGGCGCCAGAGTCTTGCGAGGCCTCCTTGCTTTTGCACGCGCAGAGGGAGAAGGAACAACATCATGCGTAGCCCTCTCAGCATCATCAACAAATAAGGCTCGTGCAACAGGTCGAGCAGGTTCTTGCTCCTTCCACGTCAACAGAGGAAGATCATCACGCTGAAAAGCAAAGTCCCAGTTTCTCTTTGACAGAATTACCGGTGACAGAGGTCTAGGCAGCAAGGGTTTTGGCACCTCAAACACAACAGGTGCATTTAGGAGATTTTCAAAAGAGCGCCTCCAAATCATCTCAGGGGGCAGGGGAGGACCAAAGGGAACCGCAACAACAGATTGATCCAAAACAGCAGCCTCAATCACAGGTGGTTGATAGACCACAATAGCCCAATTACTAACATCCACCAGATCCGGTGCAACCTCCATCGGATCATCTTGGTTCTCTGGTTCAGCCTCATCAATAAGAATGAAAGGAGCAGGAGGCACCTGTTGCTGCACATCGGAGCTTGGCTGAGCAGAGTGGTTAAACAACATGGATTCTTGATCCTGAATAGCAGGTTCATCAGCAGGTTCAACAGCAGTCTCATCCTAGTGACCCCAATTGTCATCATGCACATCATTATGAGCAGGTTCAGGCGGAGGGGGCGGCACATCATTCCACCCCAGAGCAGAGTATGGAGGGAAGATAAAAGGCGGCATCTTCGAGAAGGGCACACCAGGAACTGGATGAGGATTGCCATTGATAGGCATCCAATCTTCATCCTGAGGCATTTGCTCAGCAAAATTGACCCCAAGAATATACAGCGGTGCCGTCCAAGACACCCTAGCCCCTCCCCAAGCAGCAAAATCCATGAACACCACATCTCTTGGCACAAGAATATCTTCTGGAAAGGAAGCAAACACCAAAGTCCGAACAAGATACGGATCCTCCCTAATCCAATGATGAAATTTCCCAAAGGTGTTGACAGCTGCCCTTATACATTCATCGTTGCGGAGATCAAGCGGAATCCCCAAGAACATGAGCAATCCCTAGCGGAAACCCTGTGCACCCCTGAAAAATTCGCCCTCATCATGCTTCATGAAACGAACAAAACGATCATTGCCAAGGGGCTGGGGTGGCAACTGTAGGAGCGAGAACCGGACTGCTGCATCTCGAAGCTCAAAAAGATGAACCGATCGAATCCAAGGCTGGGCAGACCTCACCAAAACCCCATGAGCTTGAAGCCATTGAACAACTTCCTCTCTAGCAGCACCGATCTGATCAGGAGGAGGGATGGGCATTACCTCAGCTAACATGAACTCCTTGTGGCGGCGCACAATTGGGGTATGTGGCGTCACAAAGGTCCGAGGTACACGAGCATCTCCGCCATCCACAATGTGATGGCCCGCCGGCACATACAGCAAGGGGTCGAGATGAAAGTTGGCCATCGAAGCAGAACAACCAGGGCTCGGTGAAGACGGCGAACACTCCGGCAGAGGAGGGGGGGTTTCAAGCGGCGCGGTCGAAGGTGTCTTGGGACCGGGGTTGATGGAACTAGACGATGGAGTTAATGCAGAAGTGCAAGAGGGGTCCAAGTTTGGTAAAAGCTGTGTCAGAGAGATATTCTCGGTAGGAGCTAAGCGATCCTCGAAAGTTGCAACGTTACCGGGTTTTAGTTGCCAAACCAGACCCAGGATCCGTGCAAACCTTTTGCAATTTTTTTACCATGCCCCACCCGCAGACAAGAGATACAACGCAGCTTGGACGTGCAAGCAGCAGCAAAATGGCCCTTTCTCAAGCACTTTTGACACGTTAAAATTTTGTCAACCATACCCGATACCAAGTTATCAAAATCTTCTTCTGCTTGCTGAGATGAAGGAATATCAGAAGGCCCAAAAGAATTCACCGGCTCAACCTGGACCGTGGCACGTGTGGATGAAGGCCCAACATGGGATGACACGTCCACATTCAAAGAACCAATATTCCCGCCCGAGATAGACGGCGGCCGATCCGCCAAGGGAGGCAGATCCCTAACCGTGCCAAAAGATATGGAAGGCGTTGTCGATGTCCACCGGAGTTCAGCCGGCGGCGAGGGATGAATGACCACCCTCTCATGCACAGGAAGCGTGTACCCCGCATCTTCAACAGTTTGAATGCAATTTTGCGTGGCCGGATAACGATGACCACGGCAAGCAGGGTAATTTTGAAACATTGAAAAAGAAAGCTTCTTGGCAGGGGCATGAGAAGATCTTACCGAAGACTTTGGTGGCTTGGAGTGCATAGCTAACAAGCCAAGAGCAGCACGGCGTTTAGAAGGACTAACAATGATCCACTCAGCATCACATTCCAACTTCCAAAGTTTGAACTCACGGCCCCAATTTGGGCCACCATTCCCCCAAAGATGAAAGAAACACTTAAAATGGTCACAAGAGAACGATCAAAGCTTGAGTATGATCATAGCCACGGCTTTGCAAGACACTTGGAAGCCAAAAACCTTATCCTTGATCAAAAAAACCATAAACTCAATGGCCGAACCTCCAATGGACGCCTCAAGCGCCGCTGCACAGAATCTTCATCCAAACGAAAACCATGCCGACCAAATGAAACTACCATGGTGAAGAAGCCCGAGTCATCCATGGGGTGCACCGAAAAGCCCGTAGATTGAAAAACCTTATCCGCAAAAACCAGACCCTTGGAGAAGTCCAAGCCAAGGGTGGATCCATCAACAGAACCCATGGAAGATGGGTACGGGAGTGTAGATCTCAGAGCACCGTAGAGATCTATTGGAGAGGAACGAAAAGTTGGTGGCTAGAGGAGGAGATCACCGGAGGTGGTGGAGATCGCCGGGGTGGGGGTGGGAGGGACATGTTGGGGGTATAGATTTCATTCATAGATTAAGCAGTCATTCTCACCGGGCTAGACTAGCTCGTTGATCAAAGATGGTTACGGTTTCCTAACCATAGACATGTGTTGTCATTTGATAATGGGATCACATCATTAGGAGAATGATGTGATGGACAAGACCCATCCGTTAGCTTAGCATATTGATCGTTCAGTTTATTGCTATCGCTTTCTTAATGTCAAATACATATTCCTTCGACTATGAGATTATGCAACTCCCAAATACCGGAGGAATACCTTGTGTGCTATCAAACGTCACAACGTAACTGGGTGATCGTAAAGATGCTCTACAGGTATCTCTGAAGGTGTTTGTTGAGTTGGCATAGCTCGAGATTAGGATTTGTCACTCCGAGTATCGGAGAGGTATCTCTGGGCCCTCTCGGTAATACACATCATAAGAATCCTTCCAAGCAAAGTGACTAATGAGTTAGTTGCAAGATGATGTATTACGGAATGAGTAAAGAGACTTGACGATAATGAGATTGAACTAGGTGAAGATACCGATGATCGAATCTCGGGCAAGTAACATACCGATGGACAAAGGGAATTACGTATGTTGTCATAACAGTTCGATCGATAAAGATCTTCTTAGAATATGTAGGAGCCAATATGGGCATCCAGGTTCCGCTATTGGTTATTGACCGGAGAGTTGTCTCGGTCATGTCTACATAGTTCTCGAACTCGTAGGGTCCGCACGCTTAACGTTCGTTGACCATATAGTGTTATATGAGTTATATAATTTGCTGAGGATAAGAGCGTGGTGGGAAGAGTGAATTGGCAGTTACTCACCCGTGCGTTAAAGTCATTCACAGGCCATTACAAAGGTGGCCCCACTGCAATTGGCGTTACACGGCGTGCGGAAGAACCGGAAACTAACCTGGGCTCAGGTTAATGAAGAAGCAAAGAAGATCTCAAAGGACAGGCAGCTACTACCCTCTTGCCTGTGCACTGGTTAGGGCCTACCCCGACGACGCCTGGCAGCGTGTTCGGGCCAGACCCAGGGGCTCTTGTCGGTGCAACAGACCCTGGGTCTGTTGCCCAGACTGTGCACAAGCCTAAGAGAAAGATTGCAACATCCAAGTCCAAACCAAGCAGATGAGACCAGCACTTTGATGGAATCAGAGTGCGGATCAAGAAGACCAAGTCAAGCCAAAAGGACAAGATAAAACTAAGGGAAAACCTCCCTTGCCGGGCAGGCTAGCCTGGCAAGGTCAAGGTTACCCAGAAGACAAGCCTCAAGACCATCCCGACAGGCCTGCCAGTCCCTACGAAGGCAAACTACCCCGCCAAGGCTTCACCGCTCCACCTCACAGCGACACAAGTCATCGATCGGTGCGGTGTCAAGTCCCCAAGTGACTAAGTGGCTGTTTTTGCCACATGGCAGCCACTTCCTATGGAAATCACCTCCAAATGACACCCGTCCAGAGACGTGTCAAGCAGGCAGGTGAGAAGGTGGCCGTACTGCTCGGCAAAGCTTGCCGGGCACGCCATGATGTGACACTAAGTGGCACATTTAATGCGCTCTGCCCTGTTTGCAGAGTTAGGTATGATAGCACTGTTTGCTATCTAATCAGTGTACAACGACTGATTTGCCACTGTGGCAACCCCTTGATCTATAAAAGGAGGCCCGTGGAAACCATAGAAAGGATTCAGTCCCTTGTACACTCATACGCGCGTAGCCGCTCTCGCCCTGAGGCAACCCTGCCGGGCTAGAACGCTGCGTTTTCACCACAATCCACCATCATTGCAAGAAAGCAGGAGTAGGGTTTTATGCCTCGCGGCGGCCCGAACCTGGGTAAATCGCCCGTGTGATCTCTGCCGTGCCGTGCTACGATTCTCCGCTCTTTGTGCAACGTGCTCATCCCCCTGCCGAACGACAAGGGGCTCATGGCCCCATAGGTGGTCGTGGTTTCCCACGACATAGACTATTGCTTTGAACCATATAAAAGTCCAAATGTCCATGCTACAAAAGAAAAGAATATGTGATGAACATGTTAGTCAGCATTCCACATCAAAAATTCTGTTTTTATCATTTACCTACTCGAGGACGAGTAGGAATTATGCTTGAGGATGCTGATACGTCTCCAACGTATCTATAATTTTTGCTTGTTCCATGCTGTTATATTATCATTCTTGGATGTTTTAACATCATTTTATAGCAATTTTATATCATTTTTTGGACTAACCTATTGACATAGTGCCCAGTGCCAGTTGCTGTTTTTTACTTCGCAGAATATTAGTACCAAACGGAGTCCAAACACAGCAAAACTTTTTGGAGATTTTTTATGGACCAGAAGACACCCAGTGGGCCAATGAAGTACCAAAGGGGAGGCCCGTGGGGAGCACAACCCACCAGGGCACGCCCAGGAGCCTAGGCTTGCCTAGGGGGTTGTGGCCCCCATGGAGCCCCCTGCACCGCCTCTTCGCCCTATAAATTGCCAAATATTCCAAAAACCCTAGGGAGTCGACGAAACACATTTCCAGCCACCGCAAGTTCCAGAACCACGAGATCCAATCTAACACCATCACGGAGGGGGTCATCATCCTCAATGTTGCCTCTCCGATGATGCGTGAGTAGTCCACCATAGACCTATGGTTCCATAGGCAGTAGCTAGATGGCTTCCTCTCTCTCTCTCTCTCTCTCTATCTCTCTCTCTCTCTCTCTCTCTCTCTTGATTCTCAATACAATGGTCTCTTGGAGATCTATTTGATGTAACTCTTTTTGCGGTGTGTTTTTTGGGATCCGATGAATTTTGAGTTTATGATCAGATCTATATCCATGAATATTATTTGAGTCTTCTTTTGAACTCTTATATGCATGATTATTTATAGCCTCGTATTTCTTCTTCGAATCTTTGGTTTAGTTAGGCCAACTAGATCGGTTTTTCTTGCCATGGGAAGAGGTGCTTTGTGATGGGTTCGATCTTGCGGTGTTCTTTCCCAGTGACAGAAGGGGCAGCAAGACACGCATGTATCGTTGCTATTAAATTCCTACATGAATAGATCTCGTCTACATCATGTCATCGTTCTTATTGCATTACTCTATTTCTCCATGAACTTAATACACTAGATGCATGCTGGATAGCGGTCAATGTGTGGAGTAATAGTAGTAGATGCAGGCAGGAGTCAGTCTACTAATCTTGGACGTGATGCCTATATATTGATCATTGCTTGGATATCGTCATAATTATTCGATCTTCTATCAATTGCCGAACAGTAATTTGTTTACCCATGATAATCCACAAGTATAGGGGATCGCAATAGTTTTCGAGGGTAGAGTATTCAACCCAAATTTATAGATTTGACACAAGGGGAGCCAAAGAATATTTGCAAGTATTAGCAGCTGAGCTGTCAATTCAACCACACCTGGAGATTAAATATCTGTAGCAAGTGATCAGTAGCAAAGTAGTATGATAGTTTTTGATAGTAGTGGGAATAGCAATAGTAACAGTAATAGTGATAGCAATGATTTTGTAGCAAGTGTAACAGTAACAACAACAGTAGTACCTTAGCAAGAACAATATGTAGGAAATTCGTAGGCATTGGATCGGTGAATTCGTTGGATGATAATCATCATATAACAGTCATAACCTAGGGTGATACAAAACTATCTCCAGTTCATAAATATAATGTGGGCATGTATTCTGTAAATAGTCATATGTGCTTATAGAAAGAACTTGCATGACATCTTTTGTCCTGCCCTCCCGTGGCAGCGGGGTTCATAAGGAAACTAAGGGATATTAATGCCTCCTTTTAATAGAGAACCAGAACAAAGCATTAACACATGGTGAATTCATGGACTCCTCAAACTACGGTCATCACCAGAAGGTATCCCGACTATTGTCACTCCGGGGTTTATGGATCATAACACGTAATAGGTGAATATGACTTGCAAGATCGGATCTAGAACATGGATATAATGGTGAAAACATAAAAGTTTCAGATCTGAAATCATGGCACCCGGGCCCAAAGTGACAAGCATTAAGCATGACAAAGTCATAACAACATCAGTCTCAGAACATAATGGATACTAGGGATCAAGCCCTAACAAGACAAACTCAATTACATGATGAATCTCATCCAACTCCTCACTGACCAGCGAGCCTACGAAGGAATTACTCTCTCTCGATGGGGAGCATCATGGAATTGGCGATGAAGGAGGGTTGGTGACGACGACTATCAAAGATCCCCCTCTCTGGAGACCTAAACGGACTCCGGATCTGGCCTCCCGATGAAGAACAGGAGGTGGCGGCGGCTCCATATCGTGAAATGTGATAATTCTTCCTCCCTAATTTTTTCTCCGAATATGGATATTTAAGGAGTTGGAGATCGTCTGTGGGCCACCAGGTGGGCCCAACCCACTTGGGCACGCCTGGAGGGGGGGCGCCTTGGTGGGTTGTGCTCACCCGGGGGCCCTGTCATGGACTTAACACGGCAGATGCCCTAGCAAGAGGACTTAGGTGTTTAGCCATCGCAGCTAGGTTAGCTTGAAGGGGTTAAACGGGACAAAGGACACAGAGAGTTTACCCAGGTTCGGCCCCTCTCAACGAGGTAAAAGCCTACTCCTGCTTTAGGTTGTATTGCTTCGGTTTCGATTACCAGGGAGCGAATACGCTTGACCTAGTTCTCGATCAGTTGTTTCTTGAGTTAACCCGCCGCCAGGTTGCCCCTTTATATACAGGTTGATGCCCGGTGACTTACAGAGTCCCGGCCGGCTCATACAAAATGTGTCTAGCTCGGTATCTAACTAAGCTTGCCTTACAGTACAAGTTAAACATACGGCGGCTCACACCTGTGGGCCTCAAGTCGTCCCCGGGTCTTGGGCCTTCAATAAGCTTGCTATATGAACCGCCATTTTCACGTCTCTATGGGCCTCTTCATCTTAAGCCGCCAGTGGCATGACCTGGCCACTCCTAGGTGGGTCATACCCAGTAGTTATATCCCCAACATTAGGCCCCAGGTTGATTTGAACTTGTTCACATCAATCTTCAGTACTTGACTTAGTAGAATCTTTCATCGTCAATTCTTTACCAATTCATTGTAACCCGCCATGATGTCACATCTCAGAACGGTGTTAACCCGCCATGACATCATCTCACATTAACTTCGCACGAAGCCTAGAACATCTCAACATATTTTTATCTTTAACGGACCTCCCGAAAATCGAGGCGTCCGTGTAGCCACATAATCATTTTTTCGGCCTCCTCGATTCCCGCGCATGCTATTTATCCATCTCCTTATAAATAGGGATAGGGGGTCCTCCTTTTTTACTTTTACCCCCCCCCCCTCTGCGTCTTCTTCCTTGCGACCTCGCTGAGGGAGTCCTGGACTAAGGGGTCCTCGGGCGTCCGGCCTGTTAGCCATGGGCAGGACTGATGGGCTGTAAAGATACGAAGACCGAAGACTGCACCTGTGTCCGGATGGGACTCTCCTTGGCGTGGAAGGCAAGCTTGGCGATCGAATATGTAGATTCCTTTCTTTGTAACCGACCTTGTGTAACCCTAGATCCTCCCGGTGTCTATATAAACCGGAGGACTTAGTCCGGAGAGAGAGACTCATTACCATAGTCATACATGCTAGGCTTTTAGGGTTTAGCCATCTCGATCTTGTGGTAGATCAACTCTTGTAATACTCGTATTCATCAAGATCAATCAAGCAGGAAGTAGGGTATTACCTCCATAGAGAGGGCCCGAACCTGGGTAAACATCGTGTCCCCCGTCTCCTGTTACCATCGACCTTAGACGCACAGTTCGGGACCCCCTACCCGAGATCCGCCGGTTTTGACACCGACATTGGTGCTTTCATTGAGAGTTCCACTGTGACGTCGACGACAGGATTGATGACTCGCCTCGTCCTTAAAGACAATATCACTGCCGGAGGAGAACTGGCCCCAGGCCAAACCCTCTGACTGGGTGGCTTTACCATGACCGCCCGTTCGGCCGTTAAGCCGACGATGACCTCTCGGGCCATCGAAAATCCCCTTCGTATCGACTCCAAACACTCCAAGCAGATGGATCCGGCGGAGTTTTCATCTTTAAATGAGCTCCTTGATCGCATCGCCGCCCTGGGAATCACCACAGATTACGATCAGATCAGGCTTAAACCCAACCAAAGAGAAATCAAATCTCCACCGGTCACCCACCAGATAGCGGTAGTCGAGGAGCAAGACGGTGACTCTTCCCCTATACTGAAGACGGACTATGTCCGGATCGCCGACCCTGTAGAGCCGGATACCCACCAGCAAAAGGAGGTGACCGGCCTTCTGAACATAGAATCGGACGGCGGGCATAAGCAACCAGAAGATACTTCGGAGCCCGGACTGTTAAGTCTGGAAAACCTTCAGACTCTGGATCATCGATCGGGTCAGGGTCCGGATCCAATTCCACCCACCCACCCAGACATAAGCGCTCTCATGAGCATACAACAGCAATCTCAGGAAACGGTCCACCACTTCTGGGCCAGATTCCTCCTTGTCAAGGACAAGGTTAAAGATTGCCGTGATGAGGACACGATATCAGCGTTCTGCAACAATTGCACGAACGAAGGAATCCTCAATGCCATTAATCGCTGCCGCATACTACACTTCGCTGACTTGGCAACTATCGTACAGAAGTACAGCGCAATGGAAAGCGCCTGGAAAGATCTGGCAGCTTGTTGGGAGCCATCGGTCCCAACTCAACCGCTGGTCCAGGCGAAAAGGGTGCACCCCCGTGACACGCCCAGTCCAATAGCCAAGAAATATAAACCCATTACGCGGCACGGAACCATTCTGGAGGGATGGCTCGATGGCCCATGCAAAATACACACAACACCGGACACCATACCAACTCACAGCCTTAGAGCATGTTGGATACTCTGGCAGGTAGCCAAGAGCGGCGAGGACATCCTTACCAAAAACACCCCAGAGCAACACCCTCCAGAAGACGACGACCCCAGAGTATTGACGGTCTTTGAGACATTCGCTTCAAACAATAAGAGCAAAAGGGCACTCCGCGACCTCGCCGAAGTCTGTCAAATCGCCGCGATAAACCCTTGGAACGACACGGCTATAACCTTTAATGCCGGTGACGAACCAAAATAAAGGACAGTCCGAGCACCAGCCGCATTAGTCCTCAGTCCCATCGTGGATGGCTTTCGACTCACCAAGGTCCTCATGGACGGCGGCAGTGGACTAAACCTCATCTATGAGGATACACTCCACAAGATGGAAATAGACTGAAGCCGCATCGAGCAAAGCACCACGACCTACCGAGGAATCATTCCCAGTCGGGAGGCGCGGTGTGCGGGAAAAATCACACTTGACATGGTATTCGGCACGCCAGAGAATTATCGGTCTGAGAAATAACCTTCCAAGTGGCTCCTTTCAGCAGCGGATACCACGCCCTGTTGGGGCGAGCTGCTTTTACACGCTTCCAAGCTATACCTCATTACGGGTACATGAAGCTCAAAATGCCTGGACCAAACGGCATAATCACTCTTGTCAGTGATCCGGACATAGCACTCCGCGCCAAAAACAAAACCACATCCCTGGCCCTTGAGGCATTATCTGAAGCCCTCGTGGCCGAAGAATTAACCGCACTGCGCTCCACGGTGGATAGGGACGATGTGATCTTAGACAAACGACCCAAATCCACCTCCTTCAAACCGGCAAAAGAAATAGTCAAATTCCAAGTCCACCCAACGGACCCTAAGAAGACAGCATCTATTGGAGCACAACTAGACCCAACGGTCGACGCTGCACTACGGGATTTCCTTCGCGAAAACTGGGATATATTCGCCTGGCACCCTTCTGGTATGCCTGGAATCCCACGCAAGCTGGCCGAAGATAGTCTCAATATATTAAAGGGATATAAACCAGTCAAACAAGCACTGCGGCGCTTTTCCGAACCCAAACGCCAAGCTATGGGGGAGGAGTTAGCCAAGCTAATTGAGGCCGGATTCATTAGAGAAATAAAACATCCGGACTGGCTGGCAAACTTGGTGATGGTACCAAAGAAGGACAAATCCTGGCGCCTCTGCGTCGATTTCAAAGACCTCAATAAGGCTTGCCCTAAGGATCCCTTCCCCCTCCCCCGCATTGATCAAATCATTGATGCTACCGCAGGACACGACTCACTGTGTTTCCTTGATGCATATTCCGGATACCATCAAATCAAAATGAAGGAGTCCGATCAAGCTGCAACAGCATTCATTACCCCATATGGGCCATTCTGCTTCAACACCATGCCCTTCGGGCTCAAGAACGCCGGCGCCACATACCAACGCATGATTCAAACATGCCTCAAGAAATAGATCAGCAAGACAGTTGAAGCTTATGTGGACGACGTTGTCATCAAAACTAGGCACGTCGAAACACTAATAGATGATTTACGTCTCACATTCGACAACCTCCACACGTATGACATTAAGCTCAATCCGAAAAAGTGCGTTTTCGGCGTCCCAACTGGAAAACTGCTGGGCTTCATCGTTTCCAACAGAGGAATTGAAGCAAATCCAGCCAAAATCCGAGCTCTGTCACAATTGGCTACGCCAACAGACCTTAAACAAGTCCAAAAGCTCGCGGGTTGCGTGGCAGCTCTAAGCCGCTTTATCTCCAGATTGGGAGAAAAGGCACAGCCACTCTATCGCCTTCTACGGCGAACCGATCACTTCGAGTGGACGGACGCGGCAATAGCCGGACTGGAAGAAATAAAAACCCTTCTAGCGAGCAACCCAATCCTGGCTGCGCCAAACGTCGGCGAACCCATGTTACTATACATATCGGCAACACATCAGGTGGTGAGCGCCGTGCTCGTCATTGAACGAGAACAGGACGGACACAAATTCCCGCTTCAGAAGCCAGTATACTACATATCCACTGTCCTTACACCATGCAAATCCCAGTACCCCCATTATCAAAAGATAACATACGCGGTCTTCATGGCATCCCGAAAGCTACGACACTACTTCCAGGAGTGTTCGATCACGGTGGCTTCTGAAGTACCACTCAATGACATAATAAACAACCACGATGCCACGGGCCGGATCACCAAATGGGCCATTGAGCTCCTTCCATTTGATATTACATACAAACCATGTCGAGCTATTAAATCCCCAGTACTGGCTGACTTCGTCGCCGAATGGACAGAGGCCGAACTCCCTAAAGAGTACGGCACATACTCCAATTGGGTTATGTATTTCGATGGCTCCAAAATGCTGGCAGGACTAGGAGCGGGCGTCGTGTTAACGTCTCCTACTGGAGACGTCGTTCAGTACGTACTCCAAATACTATACACAGATTCCAACAATGCAGCCGAATACGAGGCCTTGTTGCATAGTCTCCGGATGGCTGTCTCCATGGGCATACAACGCCTAGAGGTGCGCGGGGACTCAAACCTTGCAATATCTCAAATAAATGGAGATTTCGATGCCAAAGACCCAAAGATGGCGGTTTATCATAATGCCATCCTAAAAATGTCGGCTCGGTTTGAGGGGCTCGAGTTCCATCATGTGGCCCGTGAAAGTAATCAAGCGGCGGACGTTCTCGCTCGTATTGGCGCCAAGCGCGACCTCGTCCCACCTAATATATTTCTGGAAAGGCTTTTTAAGCCATCCGTGGCGTGGCAGGTGGAAAGCGGCAACACTAGTCCGGATCCGAGCACAACCCCAGATGCCGAACACACAGATATCATCGGCGGCTCAGCCACCGAAATAACACCATCGGCCCATCTCATTATGGCAGTCATTGCCCCATGGACCGAACCTTCCTGGCCTACCTTAATAGGAAAGAACTTCCTGAGGATCAGAATGAGGCCCGCCGCATTGTCCGGCGTTCGAAGGCCTACAAGGTTCATGACGGAGAGCTCTATAAGAAAAGCGCTACCGGAGTCCTTCAAAGGTGTATCTCCGAGGAGGAGGGGCGGCAGCTCCTGGCTGAGATTCATGCCGGTCTCGGCGGGCACCACGCCGCAGCTCGGGCCCTAGTTAGCAAGGCCTTCCGTACATGATTCTATTGGCCGACAGCCCAAGCAGATGCACAGGACCTTGTCCAACGTTGCGTCAGATGCCAACTCTTCGCCAACCAAAGCCACATGCCCCCACTGCCCTACAAACAATCCCCATCACTTGGCCTTTTGCGGTCTGGGGACTGGATATGGTCGGACCCCTTAAAGGAGGAAGCCATAAGAAAAAATATCTGCTGGTCATGGTGGATAAATTCACCGGCCAAGTGGATAGAAGCCAAACCAGTTAAAACGCCCGAGTCCGGGCCGGTGATAGAATTCATATCCAGCGTCGTACACCATTATGGTGTTCCGCACAGTATCATCACCGATAATGGCTCCAACTTCATAGCCGACGAAGTAAAAACCTGGTGTGCCAATCTGGGCATTAAGCTTAATTACGCCTCTGTCTATCATCCACAGACAAATGGTCAAGTCAAAAGAGCCAATGGTCTTATTATGAGCGGCATTAATCCTAGACTAGTGCGGTCTTTGAAAGAATCAGACAAGCACTGGGTTGAGGAGCTCGACTCCGTACTCTGGGGGCTGCGGACCATGCCCAATCGAACTACCGGATACACACCTTTCTTCATGGTGTACGGCGCAGAGGCAGTGCTGCCCTGCGATATTATTCATGACTCACCTCGAGTGCACATGTATGAAGAGAGAGAGGCCGAGCTCGATCGGCAGGACGGCCTAGATGCCCTGGAGGAGGAGCGTGACATCGCAAAAGCCCGTTCCGCATTTTATCAACAGCAGGCTCGAAGGTATCAAAGCAGAGAAGTGCGGGCCAAAACTTATAACGTCGGCGAACTCGTTCTACGCCTGCCGGAGAAGAAAAAGGACAAACTCAAGCCCAAGTGGGAGGGTCCCTTCATCATCGACGAAGTTCTCACCAGAGGGGCGTACCGTTTGCGTGATGCGTCAGACAACCGACTAGAGCCGAACCCCTGGAACGCGGCCAGACTCCGAAGATTCTTTGCCTAGCGCCGAACCCTTTGTTCGTTTCCTCCCCCCTATTGTTTCCATCATTTTTTCTCTCTTTTCATTTTTTCTCTTTAGCCTTAAAAGCTTTCGTGCGATTAGACCGTACACCCCCGACGCATACATCTTCAAGTATGTACGTCTATTATACCTGGGGGCTTCTTGGACAGAAGCTTGCTATTATTATTTTTTCGAGCATCAAGCTCATCACATATGCGTTTTCTCCCATATGTACCTTTTCTTCGCCATTATATGCATTGATAAGACTTAAGTTTTGGCCAAGCTGGGTTGCCTGGCTCCTGTGCTTATGCCCTACGTTCCCGTTAGTTCGGCTAGGGCATAAAGGGAGCACCTCTGCGATTGTTACTACCGGGTCATCCGGATGTGTACCTCAGACTGGGTGAAGCCGAAAGCTAGCATTCTTAAGGGAATATTCGGTCGGTGAACTAATGGTGTTTTTACATTCGTTCCTTCATGAACCCCCAGAAGCTATACACATTGTGATTTCTTCATCACAGTCCAGACATGCACATCGATGCATGCACACCCAGGGAAAGGAACCCTTAACGGAACTATTCTCTTTGGAAGATGTTTCTTACAATTTTAATGT
This sequence comes from Thinopyrum obtusiflorum, assembly GCA_036873465.1. Taxonomy (NCBI): domain Eukaryota; kingdom Viridiplantae; phylum Streptophyta; class Magnoliopsida; order Poales; family Poaceae; genus Thinopyrum; species Thinopyrum obtusiflorum. The sequence goes on from JAAAWM010011240.1 coordinate 56,642, forward strand.
AATATAACATAACTAGCCGGATACAACTTGTCTGTTCAAGCAACTATGACCCCTACGCCTGGTTTTCACGCATACCCCGGTTTATTTTGCCGCTCAGGTATTCGGAAAATACTCCGTACTTTCGGGTCGAGAGGTCGAAGCGAAAAGGTCGGCCATGACAATCGTTTTACAATCCAGCTAGAAGGAAAGTACATAGTCACTTAGGACTTAAAAACTTCCTCCTCTATACCGTCCAACAGGCGGTCTAACTTACAATCCTGTTGGGAATATCTAGCAGCCACCTCTACTTGGTCATATACTAAACTAACGGGAATTGCTTCCCCATTTGACCCTAGCGGTCCGACCCGGGCCATGTGATTTGGATCCAGCTTGGTATACCGCGTTTTTACCATGGCCCAGGCCTCTCGCACACCCTCTCGGCAGGCCGATATCTTCCATAGTCGGATACGCCACCGCGCTCCCTTGAATAGCTCTACAAGCTTCTCCATACTCCCTGGAGGGGAGGCGGATGCCCATAAGGCCTTGGCTACACTCCACATTGCCTGCCGAGCTTGCTCGTGCAACTGCGATAGCCCTTGCAGAAGATCACTTGATGATCCGGACACCTCCTCTTCGGGACGGCCCGTCAACATACCTGCAATCATAGCTATATCAGCTAATTTTACCTCCAAACTGTTATAAGATAAATTTGGCCACATACGGAATATGCCGGCTCACAACTTTTTGTTCTCCTTCACAGAGTCGGCTAGCTGGGCTCGCACATCTTTCAGTTCTTCGCCCAGTTTGGTGTTTGAATCCTGGAGTTTGTTTTTCTCCTCTCTGACTCGGGTCAGAACGCGCTCGCCTGCGGCATGTTGTCTCTTCGCCTCTTTTTCGCTCGTTTGAGCGGCCTTCAATTCCTCTCCCAGTTGGTCCGATGACGCTGTTATGAGACAAGCAGCAGTTTCAATACAGCTGGCGTATCATTTTTTCTTTCTCGATGGAGGGAAATATTACCAGAGGACGCCTTCTTGAACTTTTCCAGTTCGGTGGTAGCAGCAGTTAGCTGTGTCCGGCACTGCTCCAGCTCTTGGGCTAGCAGGTCATTCTTCTCTGTAAGAACCTGGTTATACAACGATCCTTAAAACATTTGTCCCAACTGTTTCAAGTCTCGGGGGCTACGGGCACATGGTTATCAAATTCGGATAAGGTAAACTTACCTGCACATCTTTCAAATGTTGCTCGGTGGCTCTGTTAAGCCCATCTCAAGCAGCTCAGATGTATCCATCAGCCAAGCTGAAGGCACCGAACGCCTCTTTTGAGAAGTGGGGATTTCGTAAAACGGCCCTCCGGCACCGGTGATTCATGGCGCTCTCCACTTCCGAATTGGTGACGGACATATTTTCTGAACCCTCGGCAGAAGGACAGTCCGGTGCCACTCCCATATCGGGCCCCGTCTCTTCGTCTGGGACCGAATCTTGGTTATTAGGAGTACGACTGGTCGGGTCCCCGGACACAGTCCGTCGAACCTTTTTCCTGATACAAAATGAACATATGAGTCATAGTTGGACGCGACTGCTAAAAAGAGCATAGTTGCGAACCCATACCTCTTCAAGGAAGGCCCGACCGTATCTCTGTTTGCCTTCCTCTTCGAAGACCTGCCCGACGCGGGAGCCGCTCTCTCTGGAGATGCCCCTGGGGCAGCACAACGCGCCAAACGCCTCCCCTTCTGAGCACGGGATGGTGCGGTGAGTGAGGAAGAATGAGAAAACCCTCTCGGACAAAGTGTCTCCTGATTACTTACATGAGAAGTAGGGAGAAGACCAGGATAGTCGGCGATGATGGCCACCTCTGTGCCGTCATAGCTCGTTTGATAAAACGTCCCATTCTCGAGCACCACAAATATATCCGGATCCTCTTCGAATCCGGGGTCAAGGTCCCGATTGTGGCCCTCGGGCTACGGGGCGGGGCTGTGAAGCCCCTCGGAAATCTTTCGCCAGTGCTGTTATAAATGGACAGGTTAATATTCATTGAATGAAGTTCAGGGAGGGGAATGAGTAGAGCAGAAGAGTTGGGGGCTTACCCAGCTGGGAGGACTGTACATGGAATATCCTTCTCTGTGCGTGATGCGCAGGAACTCCTCTTCCTCACCCTTGAATAGATCGGCCAATATTTTAGCTAGGGCGGCAGGGGTGTCCGGACCTTTCCTGCCGCAGCGGGAGGCGTCATCTTCCCCATTGTAGTTCCACATGGGGAGTCCTCTGTATTGGAGTGGCTGGACCCCCCGCACTATGGAGGTCGCCAACACTTCGACTATCGTATAACCGGACTGGGCAAGCGTCCTGATCTTGCTCAGGAGTTGGCAGACTTCCACACTATCTTCCTCCTCGAGGCTCCGAGGGCGCCAGCTGTGGCATTTCTTCAGAGGGACACTTGTAAACTCGGGGAGACCCCTCCGGACTGGATCTGGAAATACGACGTCCTCAATGTAAAACCATTCAGAGGTCCATTCTTTGGAAGCTTTCTTCGGTGTGCCGGATAGGTATCCGGTCTCAGCAATGCGCCATATTTCGGCCCCGCCCACTTCAAATATCGATCACTCGTGGTTGCGCGGGACAAGACAAAACAACCTTCTCCACAGATCAAAATGGGCCTCACAACCCAGGAATAGTTCGCATAAAGCGACATAACCCGCAATGTGCAAGATGGAGGCTGGGGTAAAATTGTGTAGCTGGAGGCCATAATACTCCAGAAGCCCTCAGAGGAATGGGTGAATTAGAAATCCCACGCCCCTCAGCAGATAGGGGACGAAGTACACTCGTTCCCCTGCAGATGGATTGGAGAAATCCTCCGCCTGGGTTTTGCCGTTGAAGGAAGCCAACCCTGCTCGAACAGGGACCAGATCCGCAGGGGGGAGAAATCCCTGCATTTGCAACTTCGCCAATTGACTGTGGGACACGAAGCACCTCTCCCACTCACCTTTCTCTGGGGCGGAACGGGAGGAGGAGCTGGGAATGCTAGCCATGTTGGAATGGTCTTTCCTGGCAATCTCTGAGGATTTTCTCCGCGTGGTGCCGAATGGATCTGAGACCCAATCTCTGTAAATAGATGCTCTTTCTTGCAAGACTGGGGTGTTATTTGCAAAAAATACCCTGACCGTCCGCATTCGCCCGACACGTGGAAGCTGAAGTCATCGATGCACAGAAGCCGAGGGGTGCAGCATTGAATTGAAAGCCGAATACATTACTTGGAAGTCGTCGGAGGAGGAACCCGCCTTGCAATGCCGAAGACAATCTGCGCGTCGAACCCCTCATCATTGAAGCCTGGTTCGGGGGCTACTGAGGGAGTCCTGGACTAAGGGGTCCTCGGGCGTCCGGCCTGTTAGCCATGGGCCGAACTGATGGGCTGTAAAGATACGAAGACCGAAGACTGCACCCGTGTCCGGATGGGACTCTCCTTGGCGTGGAAGGCAAGCTTGGCGATCGAATATGTAGATTCCTTTCTTTGTAACCGACCTTGTGTAACCCTAGATCCTCCCGGTGTCTATATAAACCGGAGGACTTAGTCCGGAGAGAGAGACTCATTACCATAGTCATACAGGCTAGGCTTTTAGGGTTTAGCCATCTCGATCTCGTGGTATATCAACTCTTGTAATACTCATATTCATCAAGATCAATCAAGCAGGAAGTAGGGTATTACCTCCATAGAGAGGGCCCGAACCTGGGTAAACATCGTGTCCTCCGTCTCCTGTTACCATCGACCTTAGACGCACAGTTCGGGACCCCCTACCCGAGATCCGCCGGTTTTGACACTGACACTCGCTGCTATCGAGCCCCGCCGCCGCCGTCCTCCTTCAGCGAACAACCACGCCGGCCGCTGCATCAACCTGATTGGACCAGAGAAAGGCGGCGTCCCATCGTTGTTCATCAGCATTAGTAAGTTCAAACTTCACTCCCTAACAGATCTGCACTAGGGTTTTCACTTTGTTCGTCGGTGTTCTTCACCGTTCTTCATGCTTCTCCTCTGAAACGAATAGTTTTGATCTGAAAATAATATAGAGATTGTGTGGTACTAGTTTTGCATCATTTCTCAACCGCAGTTACTCCCCTTTGACTGAACTTCGATCTGAGCTTGTGAGTTCTTATACTGCCATAGCCTTTAAATTCGGGAAATACTTTTATTTTTCGGGGCCGCCGTAGATCCAAAATCATAAGCAAACCTTGTAAAACATGTTTCTCCAGCACTTAGTAAAATTTTGCTCTGCTCCGGATCTGTAGCCATTAGGCCTTCATGGCGGTTTAAAGGATAACTTGTAACCCGCCAAGTACCTGCCGGCTTAACTTTGAATCCCTTTTTGCATTGCCAATTAATGTTGACATAACCCGGCTACACCTTGCCGGTTTAACCATGCATTAATTCATCTCTTTTAGGCTGTGCCCCGCAATCATGACTAAGACCGTCACTTCATGCGACTGGGTCCCTTCAATCGTCATAGAAGAAATGCTTGATGACTATGTCAAAACAGGCATCTTGTCAAAGAATGTCATTCACTGGCGTGTTCCAAACTAGATGAAGCTAGACCTCAGCCAAAGGAAAATGAGGTTATTGTTTTACTGATCGCATAAACCGGGGCTTCTCACCGCCCGGGTCGAAATTCTTCCGTGATGTTCTGCATTTCTTTCAACTCCATCCTCAAGACATCGGGCCCAATTCCGTTTCAAATATCTGCAATTTCCAAGTCTTCTGCGAAGTGTATCTTCAAGAAGAACCCAGTATTGAACTCTTCAGAGAGTACTTTTACCTGAACCGCTAGAAAGAGTTCACCGACGGGCCCAGCTTAGAGCTTGGGGGAGTCTCGATTCAGCGGCGAAGATACGCCATTTTTCCTTCTGCTATGCTTCCAAGTCATCCTAAGGACTCGAATCAAACTTGGTTCTACTGCCAAGACACATCTCCAGGTGAAGAAAGTCCTTTGCCAGGTTATCGTGACCGTCGGCTCAGCCCAAAGCACCCTCTTCCAGATCGGCTTACCACCGCTGAACGAGCCAAATATATGCGTACCTTTTCAAAGGTTAGAGCGTTGCTGGCCAATGGGTTGACCAGCGTCGACCTGGTCCATTGCTGGGTCACTTGGAGGGTTATACCTTTGAGCCGCCGGCCCCGGCTTAATGTGCACATACACCGGTGATGTCAAAGATCCGCAGCGCCACTGCCAAATATGTTTGACTGATAAAGCAATCAATGACATGACCAAGACCCTTCTTGGGGAAAGCTTGGAGAGCTGCAGCAAAGTGGGTTTGAACCCCTTTTGCAAACTTAACCCACCACCAGATGTAAGTTCTCCAATCCATTTATTTTGCTCAATGTTTATATGATCTGCATATCCCTTATCTTCCTGTGACTTATACAGGCTGGATCTGCCTTTTGGAACAAGAAGTATGACGAGAAAGCGGCCAAGAAAGCCAGGGCTAAGACCAAAGACCTGAAGAAGAATAAGAAGAAATAAACCACCTCGAAACTATTTAATTTAGATGATGATGATGAGTCGGAGGTAGACCTTGATTCTCTTGGCTATTTTTTCAATTATCTATTGACACTGATTGCTATCAGGACGACGCGAAAACCAGCCAGGCGGGTGATGAAGAGGTAACTATTATTTCCTCTGACTCAGAGCCTTTGCCAAGACAGAAAATTCGACAAGTAACCCGAAAAGTAAGGTTTTCTCACCCCTTAGCTTACTTGGATCCCAACTTTATTTTGAAGCAACAACAGCATGAGAACCGACGCAGAACTCGGACTAGCAGAGGCGAAGAGCTATCCTCCGGGTTACCCAATACACCAGCCCCACGCATGCGCCGAAAAGAGGTGCCTCAGCATTCAAACTCTTTTTATCCAAAGGCGGGTCTTATTCGCCAACCACTTAACCCTTCCGACTCGAATTATCAGGGGACTTCTCATTCCTCCTCTGGCGACTCATCTCAGACCCAGCTGCTGGCTTCCAAGACTGCCCCTGGGTAATGACTTTTGTCTCTGTTATTTCACATTTCTACACATATACTGACCTCTTCAACCTTTTCTTGCAGTGGGATGGCAAAGCCTAGAAAGAAGGCGAAAACAAATAAACCGGTCAAAGATCCCAATGTTCATGAGCCGGAAAAGCATGCACCAGTATCTGAAGCCTCCGTGCAACACCCGGAGGAAATTGTTGATGACCCGCCACCGGAGAACCCTGGCGCCTCCACCGACCACGTGAATATTGACCCTTTGGGAGCTAAGCCCAATCAAGCCTTCTGAACAAAGTACTGAAGATGTTCTGATCACTGGCTCTGGCTTCCAAGAGCCTGGGAATCCCACTATCTTGGCTAAACACTCTGCCAAGGACGAATTGATTGAGAGGCGCAAGGTCAAGTTTGATATGGCCAATTACTCTCATTTGGGCATCAGTGAAGTACTCTCCGGCTACCTCAGTCAAGTGCACACTAGCCATGATCTTGAGATTGACATGGTCAAACAAATGCACCAGAAATATGAGGTACAAACTTTTGCTTCGTCTGTTTAAGATATATTCCTTCAGCCCCCAAGTCTTAGTCATAGGAAAGATTGTAGTGACTATGGCAAAGACTTCAACCATTATATCATAGTAATAACTTCGAGCCATAGCCCGCATGAACCGGCTTGCCTTGAAAAAAGATGAGCCGAATCAGTTAAATTATCTTTCGAATAAAATTTCACCTCATAGCCCTCACAGGCAGGGTTATCTTTGAAAAAGATGAACCGGATTTGTCTGCCACTGCTTTATAAAAGAAACTTCTGCACCCATTAGCCCCCAAGTGCCAAGTGCTATTGCTTGCAAAGGGCTTGGGACTTTTTCTGTATTATACTATGACATAGCTGCTGATAATTGTTCAACCTCTTGCTTATAGGAGGCCTCAACTCAATTTCAATCTCAATTGGCTGATTTAAAGACACGTCTCAAACTACAAGAGGATGAGACCCGGAAGGCTGACTCCAAGTTCAAATTTAGCTTGGATGAGACGGAAAAGCTTAAAACCGGGTTTGATGCAGAGAGAGCCATCTGGGCTGAAGAAAAGACTGTCTTGGTGCAGAGAGCAGAAAACACTGAAGCTTCTTTGCAAGAGGTCACTGCAGAACTTACCGGCTTAAAACGTCATATTACACAGATGACTGCAGCTATTTTTGGTAAGTAATACTTAGATATTGTGATCAATTCCAATGCTCAACTTTGTAAGCCGCCCGGTGACTTAACTGTGTATTTTGTCGAATAGGCCCCAGGAGTACCAATCTTGGCCAAGATATGCTAATAAAACTCAAGGCGGTTTATACGCTGGTGGAGCAATTATATACAGGTGCTCAGCGCACAATAGTCACCATCTCGCACACCAAGAAAGCACCATCTCTTATCAGGGATGTTTTAAACAAGCTTTCTGTCCTGCCTGCAAGAATTGAAGAAATCAAGCGGTCAGCTACTAGAGCCGGTGCCATTACGGGCTTGAGTCGGGTGAAGGCATGGCAGGCAGAATTAGACCCGGCCGAGCTGGCTACTGGCTGCCCCATTCAAAGAGGACGGGTCTCCTTTTGATCAGAAGGACTTTGCTGCTTGCGTGAAAGAGATGCGTCTGCTGGTGAGTAAACTCGGTGAAGAAACTGACCTGTCGAGATATCAGGTGGCTTATGCAGCAGATAATTCAAAAATGAAGACGCCGGCTTACGATGTTATTGATCTTATCCCTCCAATCCGTAAGCATACTTTTGCTCCTGAAATTGATCCGTCTGAACTTATCGATAATGAAGCTGAGTTTCAAGCCTGGACTGGCATCAATTGTCATCGCCTAACTTCCAAACGACGGAAGAAGAAGAAGAACCGGCGCAGGATGACCCGGAAGCCTTAACGCGCCAAGATCAGGAGAGTTGATCCACGGGGCGGTTCTTAATCTGCATCACCATAGTTTGCTTGAAAAACGCTTAATCATTTGGGCTCGTGGAGCCATGTAATAGGCTAGTAAAAACAATGATTTGTCATGCCATCATGCACGTTTTATTTGCATAACACTTTTGAACTGCCGATCTGATGTTGAAGATCTGCTAGTTATGCTTATAATATCATCAAACATGCATACCATATTTATCATATTCCCTGCACACAAGCAGATAACATGTGCCCTGGTGGTTTACCCCAGGGCGGGTCATAATGTCCCATATAAAGTTTACTGGTGATTGTATAGTCCATAACCAGGGCGGGTTATCAAAACCTCGCATATTCATATAACAAGTAAATAACATACCTGTGAATTTTGTTCGTACTACCGGCTTACCACGCCATATGCAGCAAGCGTAACAGCCCAAAGACTTAGAGCACAATGCCTAAAGTGCATAATCAAAACATACTGGAGACTTATCGTCCAAAGCCAGGCCGGCTTATCAAAACTCTAGATATACTCAAATATGAGTCATAAGGATCAAGGCTACATGGCCTGAATCATTTTTAAGCCATATGTCAATATGGTACAATAGATGAACCCAAAAAATGTTCAAAGCAAATACAAATCAGACAAAACAAGGCCTTCATAGGCTGCCAAGCCTCAATATCAAGTGCTATTCAAGGGCCACACAACCACTTGGTTAATCCTTAATTCAAACTTGTAAGCTGGGCCTCACATGACCAATCACCGTTTTAACTTTGACAAGTTCAGGGACTTTATAAAATTGACTGTCAAGAGTACGGCGAGTCATTCTAGGATTACCTGGACGGAGTGGCAGACATACAAAGGCGGGATAACCCAGATTTTTGGTGAATACACCTGGCGTCCAAGCCGATCAAAAGGGTAAATAAAGCTATGTTCAGTGAACAGGAAGCCCCCAAGTGATTTGCAATCAAGGCGTACAAGCCGGATCAGTAGGGTAGTCACAGCTATGCTCAATGAGCGGGAAGCCCCCAAGTAATTTTTATCAAGGCGTACAAGCCGGATCAAGAGGGTAGTCACAGCTATGCTCAATGAGCAGGAAGCCCCCAAGTAATTTTTATCAAGGCGTACAAGCCGGATGAAGAGGGTAGTCACAGCTATGCTCAATGAGCAGGAAGCCCCGAAGTGATCTTATGAAGTGACAATAAAGACTCAAACACTCAGAAATGAAATGACAGAGGCCCTGAATTATCAGGGATGCCGGCTTTATTATACTTGATCATAATATATACATGGATGAAAATATGTACAACACAAGAGCCAGTGGCTCAGGTGTAATAAGGCCGAAGATGAGCAATGTTCCAAGGCCGGCGGGTCTCCTCCTCAGACTTGCGTGAGTCCTTGTGCTCTCGAATATCAATGAGGTAGTATGACCCGTTGTTTAGATTTTTGCTGACCACAAAGGGCCCTTCCCAAGGTGGGGACAACTTGTGCCTGTCTTTTTGATCCTGGATGAGCCGGAGCACCAAGTCACCTTCTTGAAAGGTCCGGGTTTTAACCCGGCGGCTAAGATAACGACATAGATCTTGCTGGTAAATCACCGAACGAGCCGCTACAAGGTCACGCTCCTCATCCAAAATGACAAGACCATCCTGATGTGTTGTTTCATTATCAGCTTCAACATAAGCCTCCACACGGGGTGAGTCGTGACGGATGTCACTAGGGAGAACCGCCTCTGCTCTGTAAACCATGAAGAAAGGCGTATAACCCGTGGATCTGTTGGGGGTAGTATTAATACTCCAAAGCACTAAGGGTAACTCCTCAACCCAACAACCTGGCGTCCTCTGGAAAGGGACCATAAGCTGGGGTTTTATGCCCCTCAAGATTTCTTGATTGGCTCTTTCAGCTTGACCATTGGACTGGGGGTGAGCCACTGATGATACATCTAGGCGAATATGCTCGCGTTGACAGAATTCTTTCATAGCACCCTTGGACAAATTAGTACCATTATCAGTTATAATGCTGCGAGCTAACCAAAACGGAAAATCACCTTTTTGATGAATTTAACCGCCATTGTCGCGTCACACTTGTTGACTGGCTCTGCCTCAACCCACTTTGTAAACTTGTCAACCGCCACCAGGAGATGACTCTTTTTGTCCTTGGATCTTTTAAAAGGTCCAACCATATCCAGCCCCCAGACTGCAAACGGCCAAGTAATTGGAATCATCCTCAATTCTTGAGTCGGAACATGAGCTCGTCTTGAAAATTTCTGACAACCATCACACTTGCTAACCAAATCCTCTACATCATCATGAGCCGTCAGCCAATAAAACCCATGACAAAAAGCCTTAGCCACAAGAGACTTAGAGCCGTCATGATGGCCACAATCTCCTTCATGAATCTCTCATAGAATCTCACGGCCCTCCTCAGGAGAAACACAACGCTGAAACCCCCCCTGTGACACTGCATCGGTGGAACTCGCCATTGACAATAGTCATCGACTTAGACCACCGGGTTATCTGCCTGGCCAAAGTTTCATCCTCAGGCAACTCACCGCGGGTCATATAAGCCAAATATGGAACTGTCCAATCAGGGATAGCATGAAGAGCCGCCACCAACTACGCCTCCGGGTCAGGATAGCAAGATCCTCATCTGTAGGCAATTTAACAGAAGGGTTATTCAAAATATCAAGGAAAACATTAGGTGGTACCAGCTTACACTGGGATCCCAGCCGGCTTAAAGCATCAGCCGCCTCATTTTTCCTACGATCAACATGTTCCACTTGATAACCCTTGAAATGACCAGCAATAGCACCAGCCTCTCGGCGATAAGCCGCCATGAGTGGGTCCTCGGAATCCGAAGTTCCGGAAACTTGCTGAGCCACCAAATCTGAGTCACCAAAGCACCTTACCCGGCTTCGATTCATCTCTTTAGCCATTCGAAGACCATAGAGCAAGACCTCATACTCAGCTGCATTGTTAGTACAAGGGAACATCAACCTCAAGACATAACAAAATTTATCACCTCGTGTGGAAGTCCAAATAACTCCAGCCCCCGAGCCTTCTAACTGTCTAGATCCATCAAAATGAATAGTCCAATATGTGTTATCCAGCTTCTCCTCAAGCATCTGTAGCTCTGTCCAGTCATTGTTGAAATCCACAAGTGCTTGAGACTTGATAGCTGTCCGAGGCATGTATTTCAAACCATGGGGTCCAAGCTCAATGGCCCACTTGGCTACCCGGCCTGTGGCTTCTCTGTTTTGAATCATATCCCCTAAGGGAGCGGAACTGACCACAGTGATGGGATGACCGAGGAAATACTGTTTTAACTTACGACTAGCCATGAACACTCCATAAACCAGCTTCTGTCAATGTGGGTATCTCTGCTTAGATTCAATGAGTACCTCACTGACATAGTAAATCGACCGCTGAACCGGATATTCCTTGCCTGATTCTTTCCTTTCCACAACAACCGCCACACTGACGACTCTGCTATTAGCAGCCACATATAATAGTAAGGGCTCCTTACCAATAGGAGCTGCAAGGATTGGCGGCTCAGCCAACTGCTTTTTCAATGCCTCAAACGCCTGATTGGCAGCATCACTCCAGACAAAGTGATATGTTTTCTTCATCATCTGATACAGAGGGATAGCCTTTTCGCCCAAATGGCTTATAAACCAGCTTAAAGCAGCAATACGACCTGCCAGACGCTGGACATCATTAATACATGCCGGCTTAGCCAAAGAAGTGATAGCCTTGATTTTCTCTGAGTTATCTTCAATGCATCTTTCAGAAACAAAAAAACCCAAGAGCTTGCCTGCTGGCACACCAAAAACACACTTGGCCGGGTTAAGCATCATGTTGTAGAACTGGAGATTGTCAAAGCTTTCTTTCAAATCATCTATGAAGGTCTCCTTCTTCCTGGATTTCACAACAATATCATCCACATAAGCATGAACAATGCGTCCAATCTGGTCATGAAGGCAATTCTGAACACACCGCTGATAAGTCGCCTGGGCACTGATGTCTACTACACATCCTTCTTCTTGTAGACGTTGTTGGGCCTCCAAGTGCAGAGGTTTGTAGGACAATAGCAAATTTCACTCAAGTGGATGACCTAAGGTTTATCAATCTGTGGGAGGCGTAGGATGAAGATGGTCTCTCTCAAACAACCCTGAAACCAAATAACAAAGAGTCTCTTGTGTCCCCAACACACCCAATACAATGGTAAATTGTATAGGTGCACTAGTTCGGCGAAGAGATGGTGATACAAGTGCAATATGGATGGTAGATAAAGGTTTTTGTAATCTGAAATTATAAAAACAGCAAGGTAACAAGCGATAAAAGTGAGCGAAAACGATATTGCAATGCGTTGAAGCAAGGCCTAGGGTTCATACTTTCACTAGTGCAAGTTCTCTCAACAATAATAACATAATTGGATCATATAACTATCCCTCAACAAGCAACAAAGAGTCACTCAAAAGTCACTAATAGCAGAGAACAAATGAAGAGATTATTGTAGGGTATGAAACCACCTCAAAGTTATCCTTTCTGATCGATCTATTCAAGAGTCCGTAGTAAAATAACACGAAGCTATTCTTTCCGTTCGATCTATCCTCGAGTTCATACTAGAATAACACCTTAAGACACAAATCAACCAAAACCCTAATGTCACCTAG